>BTPG01000006.1:196250377-196537864 GCA_036245525.1 Semisulcospira habei
TGTGTGCGTGTGTGCGTGTGTGCGTGTGTGCGTGCGTGCGCGCGCGCGTGCGCGCGTGCGTGCGTGTGCGCGCGCGCGCTATTCTAATCCCAACGAAGAAAGAGGCAAGCTTAGAAAGAAACGGTTCCAATACATTTGTGTTAGAAATGGCTTTTCTAAGCGTGCTTCTTTCTTCGTTGTGACACTAATATTTTTTGGTTGCATTTTACACGCTTTGCTGTCACCCTTCGGACTGATACTCAAGATATTTCTTGATTTGTCATTTGTTACATGCCTGCCTAAACATGTGTTTACCGTATTCAGCATAGCGGTCGAGATACGTAAAGACCCACTACCTCCGTAACTGTTCAAGGATACACTTCTGTGACAGGTGGTTACGAAACGCTACATACAGGTCTAGGCTATGGTTCTCTTTTAGACACAGGGCAATCCAGTTCAGCACACGTCGTGCACATATCAAGCAACCTGACAATGACTCCACTCCGTTCTAGAAAATGAATACAGCGCTATCAGTGCGAGAAACAACTATAAAGAGACTGACACGCTAACGGCAGCGCAGAATGAACAAGTGCCGTGTGCTTTTGTTGTGAGTGAAAACTAATGTTAAAGTTCATTAGGTGTGTCGACAAGGCATAACAAACACAACTGGTGCTGAAATGTGTCTTCAGATTTATGCGTAATCCCTAAGGTACACAAACTGAGAACTGTCCTCAGAAAACAACAGCAGTTTTGTGGACAGAGTGATAGAGAAATTTCAAGGGTTTGCCTTTAGGCGCCAAGCTATTCTGGATCCACCCTTGAACTATCATGGTCTGTCCATGTCACGTTGGAGTGCATCCGTGCTCTGGTGCATTATCTAACGTTTAACCTTTTTCATTCTGATACACTATTTCTTGAAGTTAACTTGACTGTGATAGTTCAAGGGTGGTGACAGAATAGCTTGGCGCCTGTCGCGCCAAGCTATTCTGGCACCACCCTTGAACTAAAATGCTTGATCTATCTCCTAATCTGTAATGTAGCCTTGATAGGACAAGGAGAGCTCTTTTCAAAAACAAAAAACCAACAATAAGGGATGAACAATAACCCACAAAGTCCCTTCTATATGAGAGCTGTCTTCGCTGTCAAGGGTCTCTACCTTTTGTCTTTGACCTGATTCTGATGCTGAATTATTTCTTATTGAAAAAGTCTCGCAGATCTGCCAATGCCTCGGTGAGTCATAAGGGGCGCAGGACGTCATTGATTTGTCAAACGTCATTTGTCATGACGTAAGTTTTAGTTTTTAACTAATTTTATATTTTACATGATATGAGTTTCGCTTTCGCTTCATATACTCGAGAAAATGGTGACAAAACTAGAACTTCATGGTACAATTTCAGTCTTGCTATAATTTGTGTGAAAGAAGGTTGACTTTACCTAGCTACACGGGTCACCTGCATGCTCTTCTGAAAGCGCGTCGACGTGTGTGTGCGTGTTAGTGCGTGCATGCGCACGCGTGCCAAACATCTCCAAGATGCATAGATCCTCATGCGCCTGGAGGGCTCATGAGGATCAATTCCTTCTGGAGATGCGCGCATGTTTGTGTGAGAGAGAGCGCGGAGAGAGCCGCGCGCGAGAAAGAGAATGACGTCATATTTAGAGTATTATGTCAGTGTCTGCCTGGTGACGGAGTTGCCTCTTGTACGTCATCGCCACTGTCTGACTTCTCTAGAAGTAATTGCTTATAGTATTTTAATTATTTTCTGAAAAGAATTAATTTTTACTAAAGATGTTGAAAGGATACAAAGCTGGCTAACGAACTCATCCAATGTCTTTCTCCAAACTAGCTATATGCAAAAGTTTAAGTAAATATGACAAAAATTACGGACTCTAATCTGGGTCAACCGACTTCCTATAAACGGTTGTTCTTCAATGAGACGATTCAATTACAATACTATGATGCTTGGAGGCTCTCTTAGCCAACCACTTAAAAAGGTATTTCGCCAAGTTTCAAGCTTGTGTGTACAGAAATATCGGAGATTCTCTTGTTTACATACATACGCACACACATACATACGCAGATACGGCGCTTCGCACCAAATGTACGTTCAGCACAGATAGTTAGTTAGTTAGTTATTTGGGTTTAACGCCGAGCAGGCGACTAAGGCCATCTCACGGCGGCGTTCAGCACAGAGGTTAGCGTAACTAGACATGACGTAATTAAGTCCCTTCTATTTATAGAAGGGACTTTTTAGGACGGGTCGCGGTGGGGCAAATTTAATAGCATGTCCATGATGTCAAAGGCGGGCAGGCTAAACCTGTAACAATTGAAGTACCAAGATAAAATTACGTCATGTCTAGTTACGCTAACATCGCTGCTGAACGTACATTTGGCGCGAAGCGCCGTATGTGCGTATGTATGTGTGTGCGTATGTATGTAAACAAGAGAATCTCCGGTATTTCTGTACACACAAGCTTGAAACTTGGCGAAATACTTTCTTAAGTGGGTGGCAAAAGAGAGCCTCCGAGCATATTGTAATTGAATGTCTCATTGAAGACATAAACAATCATTTATAGGAAGTCGGTTAACCCAGATTAGAGCCCGTAGTTTTTGTCATATTTACTTGAACTTTTGCATATAGCGAGTTTGGAGAAAGATATTGGATGAGTTTTTTTTAAGCCAGCTTTGTATCTTTCAACTTCTTTAGTAAAAATTAATTCTTTTCAGAAAAGAATTAAAACACTAAAAAAAATTTTACTTCTAGAAAAAGTCAGACAGTGGCGGTGACGTAAAAGAGGCAACTCCGTCGACACGCAGACATTGACATAATACTTTAAATATGACTTTATTCTCTCTCTCGCGCGCGGCTCTCTCTCTCTCCGTCTCTCTCTCTCTCTCTCTCTCTCTCTCTCTCTCTCTCTCTCTCTCACACACACACACACACACACACACACACACACACACACACACACACACACACACACACACACACACACACACACACACACACACACACACACACCACACACCACACACCACACACCACACACCACACACCACACACACACACACACACATGCGCGCATCTCCAGAAGGAATAGATCTTCATGAGCCCTCCAGGCGCATGACGATCTATGCCTCTTGGAGATGTTTCGAGCGGAGCGCATGCACGCACTAACACGCACACACACATCGACGCGCTTTCAGAAGAGCAATCAGGTGACCCGTGTACTCAGGTAAAGTACTCAGGTAAAGTCAACCTGTTTTCACACAAATTATAGCAAGACTGAAATTGTACCGTGAAGTTTTAGTTTGTCACCATTTTCTCAAGCATATGAAGCGAAATTGAAACTCGTATCACGTAAAATATAAAATTACGTAAAAACTTACGTCATGACAAATGACGTTTGACAAATCAATGACGCGTATGTCCTGCGCCCCTTATAGAACTCACTGATGCATTGGCAGATCTGCGAGACTTTTT
Organism: Semisulcospira habei; assembly: GCA_036245525.1. Classification (NCBI taxonomy): domain Eukaryota; kingdom Metazoa; phylum Mollusca; class Gastropoda; family Semisulcospiridae; genus Semisulcospira; species Semisulcospira habei. The sequence goes on from BTPG01000006.1 coordinate 196,253,839, forward strand.
CAATAGGCGATAATTCAACATCAGAATCAGGTCAAAGACAAAAGGTAGAGACCATTGACAGCGAGGACAGCGCTCATATAGAAGGGACTTTGTGGATTATGGTTCATCACATCTTGTTTTTATCTTGTTACTTCAGTTGTTAGAGGTTTAGCCTGACCGCCTTTGACATCATGGACATGCTATTAAATTCGCCCCACCGCGACCCGTCCTAAAAAGTCCCTTCTATAAATAGAAGGGACTTAAAAATCAGCCTCAGGATGTGAAGGGTTATTCAAAGACCGAGAACGTCAACTTTTTCAAACTATTTTCCACAGAGACTCCGGGCGTTGGTATTTCCATGCAGACAGTCCTGAGCAAAGACAGACGACAGATGGAGCTGATTTGTCGCAGTACCGTTGACGACGTCACCAATATGACCAGCGTGCAGATCTATCTAGACGAACATTTAGTCTTCCAGAAGACACAGGATACGGAAGACACTAAGTACTTTCTGCGCCACGGGTCAGTCTGTTCATAATTCCTCTCGAGCCACTGCTAAGTTCATTTGACTGTGATAGTTCAAGGGTGGTACCAGAATAGCTTGGCGCATGAGGCGCCAAGCTATTCTGGCACCACCCTTGAACTCTCAGTCACTGAATTGAACTTCAAGCAGTAGTGTATCAGGATGAAAAGGGTTAAACGTTAGATAATGCACGAGGGCACTGATGCACTCCAACGTGACATGGACACGCCCGATCATGTAATGCAGTTAGTTAGTTAGTTAGTTGTGTTTAATGCCGAGCGGGCGACTATGGCCATCTCACTGCGGGATCATGTAAGGCAGTACTTACGACCGTTTGAGTAAAACTTGCCTCGGTTTTTTTTTTCTCTTTAATATCTTTCGAACGCATATCATTTCAAGGCAACTCTAAGGTGAAACGATGGTCACCAACGCTGTGATTGTTTTAATTTTCTTTTAGTCCTGACAACAGTGCCCTCGGAAAATGTTGAACATTTAAACCTGCTAAAATATACCCAGATAGAGCCCCATCCAGAAGCACTGACACATAATTTATTCCTGTATACTTCGCGCTGTCCATATTGGCAATGTTTGCTATCGTTTCCTTTGAACTTGAGTAGAAAGAAAATCTACAGCCAATTTGTTTTCGATCATTCTCACCAGTCAGTTTGTCAGTTTTTCGCTGTATTTCGATTTCTCACAAAATGCGAAAGAAACAGCGGGTTTGAAGTTCAGTAGCTTCCTCAGGAATGCTGAGACGTCTCAAACGCATTTACAAGTGCTAACCCTTTAACTCCAAGGCCGCATTTCCCACATTTTGGAGGCCGATGACACCAAGCGATTATAAACCAGTTGCAGGGTATGGATCGACCATGATAATTCAAGGGTAGTGTAATATTAGCTTGGCGCCTGATGGCGCCAAGCTATACTGGCACTGCCGATCTGTCTCCTAATGTGTAATACAGCCTTCACAGGACAATAAGCTTCTTTTTTAAAATTGGCTTCAAGATGTAATGGGTTAACTCATTCATGGCGTGCCGCCTCCGGATACGCGGCATAAGCCGCGTATCCGGAGTCGGCACGTCTCGAATGAGTTAAAGAATCGGTAACCAAAGCGTTTCTTGCTAGTGTATCTTCCATGCTGGGATGGCGGAGTCGAGGCTGGGACATGGACCGAAAGCAACGGGCGGGATGTAGGGCGGGATGAGTTCCTGGAGGTATGTGGGTGCTGACTGGTGGAGACAGACTTATGTCTGTATCCACCAGTCAACACCATCACACCTCCAGGAACAGGCGAATGCCTGTATCCACTCACCCGTCAGCACCCTCACACCTCTAGGAACAGGCGTATGCCTGTATCCACCACTTAGCACCCTCACACCTCTAGGAACAGGCGTATGCCTGCATCCACCATAGAACTCTCACACCTCCAGGAACAGGCGTATGCCTGTATCCACCACCAGTCAGCACCCTCACACCGCGTCCACCAGTCAGCATCCTGACACATCCAGGAACAGACGTATCCCTGCATCCACCACTCAGTACCCTCACACCTCCAGGAACTGGTGTATGCCTGCATCCACCACTCAGCACTCTCACACCTCCAGGAACAATCGTATGCCTGCATCCACCATAGCACTCTCACACCTCCAGGAACAATCGTATGCCTGCATCCACCAGTCAGCATTGTGGTCAATCCTCTGGCAGTGCAGCGCATTCAGAACTAGTGCCAGTGACGTGCTCTGACAGTGGTAAGACATAGACAGATCCGGGCAGGGGATAGTCGCCCGGTAGTCAGGTCTTCGTGAAATCTGCGCCTTTTGCAAATCGAATGGGTCATGCTGAGCGATCGGGAGATTGAGCAATTTCTTCTTGTACTGCAGGTTTAGCCAGGCCAAAGTGGAGCAGAATAACCTGCCGGACAGCAAAGGGTCGGTGAGTGTGCACTTGTTGGTCCAGAATTTCTCGTGCGAGCACGTTGGCAAGTACAGCTGCGTCCTGGTCGTCAGCCGCAAAGAGGACAACATGACGCTGAGCACCTCGTACTCCAACGTCCCGGAAGGTGAGTCGGTACACCGATTGTCCTTGGCCAGCCACTAAGCAAGGTGCTCTGCTATAGCGGAGCACCTTAGGGGCTGGCCAAGGACTAAGCTTACTCAGGCAGCTGACATACTAAGGTCCTCGGGCCGTACGCGGGCCGAATGACAACGACTAAGGTCGGCCTGAGGACTTATTGGCAGCGGGGAGTCGGTGATTTTGTTGTCCAATTCAGAGTCAGGCCAACAGAACGGATACTCCGAACGTGCCGTGATCAGGCGTTCACATTGATTAGTTTACACAGAAGAGATCCCCTGTACTGTGACTTGACTTAACTTCCGGAAGGTGGTGGGTTCGAACCCCACTGGGGTGAAAATTCGTACAGACCTCTTTTCGGTACCCCGACTTTGAAATCACTTTCGTGTTGGACAAAAGACGTTAAGCCCTGAACGTTTAACTGTTTCAGTAACCGTCATAATCAGTCATGTGCCGTTCTTGCGTTCTGCCCTGAATTTGATAAGCTGCACGTTTCAGTCGTCCCTAGATATAATATACTAGTGGTCAAAACTTAAGGGCCACCCCACATTTTTGTGTCATTCTTTATCGTCGCAAGTACGCTAATAAAATACAAGGTTCTTTCGATCCAAATGGGTTAAAAGTTGACCTTAGACAGTCCACCGTGCAGGGAACAATAGACAACAATTCATCAATTTCCACGAACGTGTCAAATGCACGTGAAACATCGTCAGTTTTTGTGAAAAAGCTGTGCGATATTGGCAAGCGTACCAAAGGCAGGCAGGTGGAAAAACTCGGTAAAGTCGTGATGCACGTGCTAAAGGGGTCAGTCGTGAACACTGAGCACCTCTCTTTGGCTACAAATACCGGTACAGTAGGGGCATAATTGTCACTTTCCTAACTATGCCACCACGACGAAGCCTAACGCCAGTAGATCAAGGCCGGGCGATTGCATGCCTGCAGGATGAAATTCCGGACGAGAAGTTGGGAGACGTCTTGGGGTGTCCCATTCAGTGATCCAGAGGCTGCTGGCACGATTCCAAGAAACTGGAAGGGAGAACGACGACCCTGCTCAGGACGCCCGCGCTTCACCAGCGGAAGGGAGGACAGATACCTCTGTGTGGCGGCTCTGCGCGACCGAACTGTCACGTCAACCACTCTGCGACGTCAACTGATGCAAGCTGCAAACGTTAACGTCAGCAAAAGCACAGTCTGCCGACGTCTGCGTGAAATTGGCCTGGCTTCATGCAGAGCAGCAGTTAGAATACCCCTCACTCCAACTCATCGCAGAGCCCGGGTTGCATGGTGTCGTCAACATGTGAGGTGGAACAGACTCCAGTGGACTCAGGATCTGTTTACTGATGAGTCACGGTTCACTGTGTCCTTCAACGACGGCAAGGTGAGGGTCTGGAGACGCCAGGGCGAGCGATTCACGGATGGATGCGTCCAAGAGGTGGATCGCTACGGAGGAGGCTCAGTCATGGTCTGGGCAGGCTTCAGCAGGGAAGGCAGGACCCCCCTCCACGTCATCCGAGGCACCCTGACTGGACCGCGCTATCGGGACGAGATTGTGCAGCCCCTCATCCAGCCAGCTCTCCAAGTCATAGGCGACAATGCTGTTCTGCAGGACGACAACGCTCGACCTCATCGCGCCCTTGTAGTGGATGAGTACCCTGAGCAACGGGGCATCCTGAGGATGGAGGCGCCTGAGGCGCCAAGCTATTCTGGCACCAACCTTGAACTAAAATGGTTGATCGATCTTGTAATCTGTAGTTCAGCCTGTATAGGACAATACTAAGCAATTTTTTTAATCAGCCTCAGAATGTAATGGGTTAAGGGAGTCGCTAGACTTATGTTTGGGTGCACACTGGTCGTCTCCGGCGGGAGACAACCAGTGTGGTTTGTGTGTTGCTGTCTCAGTTCCGGCGACAGGGGAGTACCAGTACAGGTTGGACACGCTGGTGGGCAGACCAGTGCGCGGCAACACCATTCAGTTGTTCACTTTCGGGGAGGTGCAGTGTTCAGGCTACGTCGCCAATTCTGTCGTGCCCTTCACTCTGCAGGGCTGCGTGGACGGCGCAGCGCCATGGACCGATCTAAAAGACCAGCACATGCTGTATCTCGCTAGCGATAAGTCGCCCATGTGCCAGATCCGCGCTGTCGCCATGTTCAATGTCACTGGCAGTCACTACAACAGGTGGAGATGCCTAGTCAACGCGGCTTGAGACGAGAAATGTTCAGTCTTTGTTGGGACTATAGACTTGAAGCAGAATCCCAGTGCGGAAAGGGCCATCGGGCCGACGTCGGCTGAGACTGAGACAAAGCCGGCAGAGGGAGACTACGCCGGTGCTATATGCGAACTCAGACTATAAGTCTGTCAGCTTCATGGCACGGCAACAAACATTGAAGTGTTCCAAGTCGTGTATTTTTAAAAGACACTGTTTCGTGTTACAGTGTGTGTCATTGTTTTGTTACAATGTGACACGTACAGTGGCTTTGTGTATTTTGCATATAGTGTCTTGTGTTGTTTTGGGTTGTTTTTTTGTGGTCACTGTCACTGTAGACACCGTATTTCACATACAGTGTTTTGTGTTACTATGTGTGTCATGTACAGTGTCTTGTGTTACAGTGTATTTCACACATAGTGTCGTGTGTTAGGGCCTACGCTGAGCCGGTATTGTTTTCAAATCTTGCTGGGAAGGCCACGTGACCAGTCGAACAGCCTCCACATGAGCGCCCAGTCATATGTCAAGACAGGTGCATCTCAGTTTGGATGTGCACTTTGAGAGGTTCTCATGAGCCCAGCTTGTGCTTCAGATCCTTATGAGCCCCTGCAGATCTGCAGAGCCTCATGTTCACAGTCGTTTCATGAACTCTTAGAATGCAAGGGTTCTTGATGATCTCTCAGGGTGCACGCACTCCTGCGTATCACACACTGTGCATAAGCTCTTGTGGATATTTCAAAGTGTTTTGGGTACACTCCACATGAACATGCACTGATTCATAACTGGGAGTTCACTTTATAGCCGCGGCAGCGCGAGAATTAGAAAATCATACACAGTGTAATACAAGACACTGTATGTGACATACACTGTAACACAAGACGCAGGAGGTGACATACACGGGACACACAAGACAATGCATGTCACATACACTGTACTAAAAATATACACGTCGGTGACCATTTCAGCGGAGTTAATATAATACCCATCCCGGCAGTCAAGACGCGCCACCGGACTTGGACTAACCGTGATAGTTCAGTCAAGGGTGGTGCCGAAATAGCTTGGCGTCTCAATTCGCCAAGCTATTTCGGCATCACACTTGAAATGTCAATTGTCTCCTTAAGTGGTATTAAGCTTTCTGACGACAGCTCCCAAGTTTTGAACTGCCCGCCATCGGCTTGGTCTGTCAGTGTCTCTGATGGGGTTCTTGATGATCTCAAGTTATGTGTGAGATGGCAACACAGCAGGCTGAGCTAGAAGCTGGTGGTGCAGAGCACTGGCGGCCACAAGACGTCGACGTAGCCTTACTGTCAGATCTTGTATGTGGCGTTCAGGGACAACACGGTTGGTGGACATGACCTGTGGCGTTCATTTGTCGATGAGGACGATGGCGTCTGTTGATATGATCTCAAGTTATGTGTGAGATGGCAACACAGCAGGCTGAGCTAGAAGCTGGTGGTGCAGAGCACTGGCGGCCACAAGACGTCGACGTAGCCTTACTGTCAGATCTTGTATGTGGCGTTCAGGGACAACACGGTTGGTGGACATGACCTGTGGCGTTCATTTGTCGATGAGGACGATGGCGTCTGTTGTTCGTCCACGCGGCTAACTGCCTTTGAATCGCTTTCGACCAGGGCTCAGTTGCGTGAGTGAGCTTAGTCTTGCTCCACTCGCTAAGCACATCTTGCTTCACTCGCTAAGCACACCTTGCTTAGTGGCTGGCGCAGGACTAAGCTCACGCATGCAACTGGCGCCAGGATCGGGGACATCCTGTTAAAACAGGACCATCTGGCAACTCTCCTTCGTTACGTGCTGAAACACTACTTCGCTACTATCTGAAGTCTATCGTATCCTCTCAAGATGGCGGCTGCCGCGCCGACGCTCCTAGGCAACGCGGGGCCGAGCCCTATTGGTCAACATGGACCATGTATGCGGTGATTACTGGTCGACAAAATGAACCACAGAGATTGTGTGGATTAGCAAATGCCATTGACCAAATGGCTTTTACTGATCTACATCATTTGAGGCGCTGATTTTGTTATCATTTATATCTAATCACCATGGTCTTGTGCATTTTCTGATATGGTCTGTGCAGTTACTGGTTTTACAGTTTGTGTTCTTGGTGGCTACACCATGTTGATTGGGGTTCTGTATGGTTTGTCATCAATGATTTTTGTCTTACAGTTAGTGTTTTTGGTTGTCTTACACCATTTTCCCCACTGTGGTCATGTGTGGTTTCAGTGGTTTTTCTCTTGAGGTTTGTTTCTTGTCGTCTACATTTCGCTTCTTGTATTTCACTTCTGTTGTGGTTCTGTATGGTTTGTGGAATCAATGAAAAAGTTTCCCCATTCTTACTGTGTGCTGTGTAGCCGTAAGGTCCAAAATCACGGACCAGCACACAAGATTGTTTGATAGTATTATGTTTTTTTTTCTCCACATGCATGGCTATTTAAGTTCTATGTAGCGAGCGCATCGCATCACGTGTTTTTGCAGCCTGAACGTTTGTGTGTTAGCTCATTCAAGGCATGCCGCCTCTGGATACGTGGCGAACCGCCGCGTATCGTAGGCGGCACGTCTCAAACGAGTTAATGCAGCGATCAGACCAAATAAGGCAAGGATATCACTTGTATTTCTGTACTGAAATTCACTCAACCTTCCACCCATCCGTGCTGGTTGCACACACAATTTAAAAGACCAAGACCAAATACACAAGTGGTTTCTCATTAATTTTATTGTGCTTTTCCTTCATGTTTTGACTTGCTTGCAATTTGTTTGTACAAAAACACTGTTCCAGTGGGGACACACTGTTGAAAAAAAATTATGGTTCGAAAATTTCGAGGTGTTCAAATTACGTCCATTTAAATAACGTTCCAAACAGTAAATCTATTCAACTACAGACGTGCCTCTCTGTTCTTTGTAAAGTTTCAACACAAGACTTGCACTAGCTATGAATAACCCCTTCACCGCCAAGAAAAGATGAACCCAATCCAGCTGCAAGAGACATGGATCCTCATGAGCCCCCGCAGTTGTGGGGGCTCATGAGGATCTATGCCTCTTGCTGACACCGCTTTGTATCCATTGCTCTTTTGGTGTTAAATTAAGAGATTTTAGAAACGGCATGGCAGTGAAGGGGTTAAACTCCTTGTGTGTGCAGCCACTGGTACTATTCACAGTACATGTACCAGCACCTGCATCCACATGGGGGTTAATAATTATATATTCTATATTTGTTGGTGATCTCTGTGAAACTTGCTGCCCGTTACAGTTTATCCAGATAGTTTTCCAAAGCCGGAAGTGTGGCAGAGAGACCCTTGCGCTGCCGGACTTGCGTGACAATGGTGCCAGCTTTGGACGTGACCTCAAGAGGATCGCCCGGCAGAATCTGCCAGTGGTCAAACACGCACTGCGGGAAGGCTTTCCCCCCTGTGTTACTGCGCAGCTCCTCCGTAAAACCTGCGAAGCAAAGAAAATCCAAAAATCTCAACACATATGAAGAAGGAGATAATAATAATAATAAGCGCATTAAATAGGCGCTTTATCCCAATTGAAAATCGGCTCAAAGCGCCGCCGTGAACTGAACCCAACAAGCACGCTCACGTGAATCACGCGCATTCACTCACACACTGTACATAAACACAGAACATTCACGTGGTGCTAAGGGCAAGCTCAAGCGAGCTACTGTAGTTTTTGGAAATTCAAAATCGTTTGTATATGAAATTTGATTAAGTGGGCTGAAGCTGATACCAAAGTGGATGCGAGATGCTAGCCTAATCTGGCACTACCCTTGAACTATCATGGTCAATCCATCAACCTCTGTGGCGTCTCAACCCACTGTATCCAAAGACCGCATTTCCAAAATTCTTGGAGGTGTCACCTAATGACTATCAGTTGCAGAAGATGGATTAACCATGATAAATCAAGGGTAGTGCCAGATTAGCATGGCGCCTGATGGCGCCAAGTTAATCTGGCACTACGTAGCGTCTCGGGGACTAAATAGGTTAAAGGGTCAGTTCCCACAGGTGCACCTTCTAGTACAGACAAAGAGGGCGGGGCATGCTGTGCTTTCATGCTGAAGGCTGGATTAACCCTATCCATCCTGAGACACTTCTACATGAAACATATTTGACTATGATCATTCAAGGGTAGTGCCAGAATAGCTTGCAGCTCGGAGGCGCCAAGCTATTCTGACACCATCCTTGAACTACAATGGTTGATCTATCTCCTAATCTGGGATGCAGCCTTTACAGACGATACACAAATTTGAAAACTTTCAGCCTCGGGATTCAATGGGTCAAAATGACCTGTCAGGCCTGCACATGCTTTACATACTCCATCAGACAAAGTAAGTGATAACGTGGCATGACATGAAAACTCACCGAATCCTTCGTTCACCGGCATGTGCGCACGGATCACACAAAGTGGAGAGTCAACGGAATGAATCTCTTCCACGATCTGACCTCGGCGACCTGCGATCACTCCCATGACTCCTCCAATCACAGTGTCCGTGCACTGCACACACATACACACAGACCAAGTCGGACAAGATCGCCTGAAATGCTACCAGTGGTAGAAGCCAAGTCCTTCCTCCCTTTGGAAACCTCAGACAAAGGTTGTTGTGATCGGCCAGAATACAGAGGCTGCTCACGGCGTGCTCAGATATCGGGCCACTTACACAAACCAAGGGGAATTACTCAGCACTAGACAGATAAACGGTTAGATCCCCTGCCCCCTCCTATCATGCACCAAATCGCCAGCCCACAGAGAAGACTATTAATAGATAGATAAATAATGGTCATATACAACCCCAGAGGCTGATGAGAATTTTTTAATCTTACACACGAAGTAAGCTCCCTAACTCATTCAAGTCATTCTGCATCAATAGCTGCACAAGTGTTGTATAGCGTTGCCTCTGGCCATACCATTCACAGAACCCAAGAACTGTAATCACATAACAAACCTTGTAGAAAGTTTATCCCTGTGGCTGTCAGTAGTGGTTTCTGTTGAGGTGATTAATGCGGGAATCATCTCAACAACAAAAAATGCTACCAACTGCCAAACGATTCACAAATGAAATTTGGTTTACAAAAACAATGAAAAAAGCATCAGCAGTTTAATCTCACCTGCACTTCCACCATGAAGACAGGTTCCAGTATCCGTGGCTGTGCGGTCAAGACAGCAGAATACATCACACGTCGAGTGGTGGGAATGATCTGTCCACCACCGCGATGGGCTGGGTCTGAGTGGATGGTCGCATCCGTCAGGTTGAAGCGCACCCCTCTCATCGTTTCCTCGCACAGCACACCCTGGATAAAATGACAGATTATGGAGTTAATTCATTAAACCCCTTCATGCATGCTGTCACTTCTACATTTGCGATGAATTTAACACCGTAGGAAATTTTGTCTAGCCCTTTGGCTGTTGGTACTTGTTTTTCGCACGCAACTGCGGGGGCTCAAGAGGATCTATGTCTCTTGCAGATGGATCCTCTTAAGATTTCCTTGGCAGAAAAAGGGTTACTGGTGCCCAAAACATGTTATGTTTATGTTCAGCAGCATGCAAAGAGTTACCTTTACCCCCTATGTACACGTAGCCACTGACACTGTAACCGGTTATTCAGTTTTCCACAACACTCTTGTGCTCATGCAGCCACCAAGTGGCATGCACAAGGGAGTTAATACATTGTTCACTAAGGTTGTCATTCCCAAATTTGTCAGTTGTTCTCTAGAGAATACATTACAGTTTATGAGACAGATCGCCCATTTTAGTTCTAGGGTGGTGCTAGAATAGCTTGGCACCTGTAGGCGCCAAGCTAATCTGGCACCACCCTTAAACTAACATGGTCAATCCACATCTTGTTGTAGTGTCAGGGGTGGATGGGTTAAGAAAAACAGCATACACCCTACCTCTGATGATGCCCACTGGAATCCAGCCACCACAGCATCACGGATATCCTGCATGTGCTGAACAGCAAACGACGTGTCGACAAGCATGTTTGGGCCACTACCGTTTGGGCCAAAACACCAGATCTTAAGTGCCTCATTGGGGTCGAAAGAAAAATCATCACTCAAGATGCAGGCCCTCTCTTTCACCTTCTGGGAGCTGGCAAGCGTGCCCTGTGTGACAGATACATGTTCATTACTGTACAGATGTAAACGGAAAGAAAATGGTCAGTGTACAGTCAACTTCATTTATAACACAGCAGCTGCAGAGGCTCCTGAGGATCTATGCCTCTCTATGAAACCACTTTGTATCCATGTTTCTCTAACTGCTGGGGATCTTTGACATTAAATTTAAAAACTTGATTTCAAAAAGTGAACCTGCACTGGCAGTGAAGAGGTTACATGACACATACATAAATACGTATAAACGTACACAGGAAATATGTCTCGGTGGAAGGCTTTTGCTGTTTGCGCTGTGTAATTAGTGGTGAAATATTGTTTAGTTGGCTCCTCACATCGTAAAAAATAAGGCAGATGATGTGTATTACGTCAAATAGGACTACTTAAGTGCGTTTTTTTCTATTTTGTCGAACCGAGTTGCTATCAAGACTCGAAAACGAGGTGGTAACGCGTCATCGAGAGGGCTATAAAACGTCCGCCATTTTTCGCTACAGTGGTTTTTATATCACGGTCACATGGTACAGTTTGCGCTAAATTTACTGGTCGTGTGACGTAGGGAGGAAAACAAACGTATTTATGTATGTAAACCGTTGATGAAATGGGTATTTTCAAAGTTCGGGAAACCACGGAACAAAAATAGCTTCCGAGGTTTTTTTTAACCAATCAGAGACACAATCCTTGCAAACCGGCAACACACTGTCGTCTGCTCAACCACCAACAGGCAACATGCCACAATTTCACCAAAGCAAAGAGCAACAAATTCAAGAACTAAAACGAAAATACACACCCAGCAACACTATACACAAAGCACGCTATTGCCAAATTTTCACGTCACTCAATGCGGAACTATCTGAAGAAAAACATCTCCCATATTTTCGAAGACTATCTGACATCATGTCTACGCTGTAAAATAAAATCTTACCTTAAAATCCATTTCAGCACTAGTCCTGCTGTTACGAGCGTTTTGTTTTGGTATTCCTTTTTCCAGATATCCCAACACACATGACACTTTAGGATATAACGACGACAATCTGCTGCACACTCGAAGCCATCCCCTTCTGTCATCTTGAATCTAAAAGCACGAGGCACCATGCTAACTTGCACAAGCTGTCACATCAGTGGTCAAATGCCGATCGCTTCATCAAAAAGTTCTTAATTTTTCTGAATCACACAGCAGTCAAGAAGCACTGTCACTGTAATACATTAACGACCTTTTGTAGACACTGCAGCTTGAATCATTCTGTACACAAGCCAAGATTAGCTTTTTACTCGCGAAAACAAGACTTGCGCTTCGCACCGAATCATGCTACGTCACACTTTGGGAATCCCCGGCAGAACATGTATATTCAATGGTGTCACCTATCCGCCACAGAAGCGGCCGTCTTCATAAACCGGATTTTTTTTATAAACAATAAACGGAGGAAGGAAAACAAATACGTTATTGGTCGGAGGGGTTCGCTGCACGGACCTTTGTAGGCCTGAGGGAGGTCAAAGGAATCATTGTACCCCGACGGGGTACAATGATTCCTTTGACCTCCCTCAGGCCTACAAAGGTCCGTGTAGCGAACCCCTCCGACCAATAACTTATAATAAACGTACACAGGAAATATACCCATTTCATCAACGGTTTACATACATAAATACGTATAAACGTACACAGGAAATATACCCATTTCATCAACGGTTTACATACTTAAATACGTATAAACGTACACAGGAAATATACCCATTTCATCAACGGTGCAGCAATCTAATCTAATTAGTCTAAACTTACACATGAAATGCACCCACCTCATCAACAGCTTCAGCCAGACCCTCTGGCAATGGCGCGGCAGTCATGTACAGGCGGTTCAGCAAGTTGCCTGACTTCGCCAGACAAGGACGCGATGATGACTCCAGCACCGTCTCACAGTATCGCACAATCGGCTCGGATTTCTGAACAGAAGTGCAGAAATTGCGTTTTCATCAGGCACGAAACGATATCTACAGTTTCAAGTTCATACTGAACACATTCTTTAAAAATTCACCACCTGTGATAAAATCTGTTGCAGTGTTAGAAGACATAGACTTGCACACTTCCAACGTGGCATCAGAATCCTAGTGGTCAGTGTGAAAGCATCGCACTGTCGGTGCTGCGTCTGTATTTCAATGTTAGCCGCTGGAGGTAAGGCTTTAGCTATGCTATGTAACGCGAGATGTAAACCTTTCACTGTCAAGAAAAGGTGAACCCAATCCAGCTGCAAGAGACATTGATCCTCATAGCCCCCGTAGTTGCGGGGGCTCATGAGGATCTATGCCTCTTGCTGATGCCACTTCATATCCATCTTTCTTGGACAGGTGGGCTATTTGGTGTAAAATGAACAGGTTTAAAAAATGCAATCTGCGTTCTCTGGCAGTGAAGGAGTTACTATCCTCGAGCTACATTGGCACGCTTCTTTCTTTTACCTGCTGGTCTGTAATTTTGGAACGTATTGCTCTACGCTATACTTACTTACTTACGCCTGTCACCCCTACCCGGGTATAGGCCGTCGACGAGAGACCTCCAGCAACTCCTGTCCTGTGCTTCTCCTTCAATTCTACTCCAGGTGGTTCCCAGTCTCTTGATGTCTGCTTGGAGGTCTCGACGCCAGGAGTTTCTCGGCCTACCTCTTTTCCTCTTTCCCTGGGGGTTCCATGACAATGCCTGCCTAGTGATACTGGAAGCTGGCTTTCTCAGACTGTGACCAATCCATCCCCATCTTCTTCGCCCAATTTCATTCTCTGCTGTTATCTGCTCTGTTCTCTCCCAGAGTCTGACGTTGCTGATCTTCTCTGGCCAGTGGATTTTCAAAATTCTTCTAAGGCAAATGTTCATGAAGGTCTGTACTCTGTTGACTGTGGTTTTTGTCAATCTCCAAGTCTCTGCTCCATATAGGAGAACTGCTTTTACATTGGAGTTGAAAATCCGGACTTTGGTGTGTTGTGACAGCTCTCTGGAACTCCACACTTTTTTCAACTGGAGAAAGGCTGCTCTGGCTTTACCGATTCGTACTCTGACATCTGCATCAGTGCCGCCTTTTTTGTCCATGATGCTCCCGAGATAGGTGAAGGACTCCACCTCCTCCAACGGGGTGCCAGCAAGCAAGACTGGTTCTTCCCTGGTTGCGTTCAGTCTCATTGTCTTTGTTTTCTGTTTGGCTCTACGCTATAGCGACCAAAAAATTGCAGACAATCACACGCAAACATGACTTACCTTGATGGGCACACCAGCATGGACATTTTCCAAATCATTCAGACAGATCTCCAGGTGGAGTTCCCCGGCTCCCGCCACCACATGTTGGCCTCCATCCATGGTGCACTGCACAGACGCACATCAAATCACAATCATATATCTTGCATGAATGCTTAAAAACTATTGTAAAGCAAGCTCTTTGGATGTTAATTGCAACACAAATACGACAAGTGACAGGATAGTCATGAACTCTTTCAGGACATGCCACATCCGAATTCGCGGCTTTACGCCGAGAATCCGGATGCAGCACGTCTGGAAAGAGCTAACCCCCGGACTGCTGAGAAAAGGTGAACACAATCCAAGTGCAAGAGACAGATCTTGATTGGCGTGCAGTGGCAGTCAAGGGTTAAAGCCAGCAGAGCTGTTTGGAGGTTAGGTGCTCTACAGAGGCACAGCAAATGATATTATTATTTTAAACCCTTTGGCTGTTAGCAGCTGTCCTGCAGGAATCAGTGACAAAAACTGCAACCAATAGCCACAGGGTTAAAATATGCTTTACACGTGTCAAAAGTGTAACCAGAACAATTGCTTACAGACCTTCAAACGTAAATAACTATATAAGTGCCCATCATTATTATTACCGTTATCATTATTATTACTGATGATCTGGTCCTGCTACGGCAGTCTTTTTCTGTGTATCTTTTATATATCATGTTTTGCTGAATAATGTGTATGCTGGCCTGTGAATCTGGACCTATCAGCATAAAGTCATGGGAGTAACGATCACAGCCCAACACATTTCATCTTACTCTCCATGGCAACAAAGATAAATCAATACAACAGTGACAATTTCCAGGATTGCTTCCCAATACATAAAATCATTTCTTGGACATACAAGTATAAATTCATCTATTTGCATAATTATTATTATTATTATAAAGTTAATCATTGCAAAATGTAAAATGTATTTTTCTCTAAAATGTATTTTTTCGAAAAATACTTACCGGTGGCATTACTTTGTGAAAGATACACTTAGCTTAACGATTTCAGCCTAAGAATCTGTTGTGTATACATACACAACCAGGAAGGCGACTCTAGGGCGCCGTTACCAAGACACCGTGAGTAGCCTCCCTTCGCTCCCCATCCGGGTACGTGTGCAGTGGTGCCATGCCAGTCGAACGCTATAGCGCTCCAGCGGCAAGCGGGGTAGGCGGGAGGGCCATTCAAGTAATGACATCGGTAAGTATTTTTCCAAAAAATATATTTTACAGAAAAATACATTTGTTTCCTCAAAACACATTACCGATAGCATTACTATGTGGAAGAATAGTAAAAAGAAGGAGGGTGCCACCCGCTAGGTCCCTCCACTGCTTGTGCTTAGCAATCGCGAACAGGAGCAACCTCCCGATGATTTCAGCTAAGCGGACCAAGAGCGCCAGAGGCGCCGGGAGGGAGAGTTGCGCCGCAGTGAAGGTCCCCACCAGGGCCAGGAGACCCGCTGGCCCTAGAGGTCCCTGAGGTAGAAACGGGTGAGGAAACTGCCTGTCACCGAATGCGGCGACAAAGTCCAGTACGGCGCAGTCCGAAGGAACACGCCGCTCGTGGAGACCGCACGGACCTTGCGAGCTGGGAAATACCGCCCCGAAGCCTCCGCCAGGTGGGCTGCCCGCATGCACAGCGGTGGACCCAGCGCAGTCACGCGGAGATCGTCTGCGCCGAGATGTCGCCCCTGCCAGGGGAAGGGCAGGAAGAACGGATCAGGCCAAGCCGGAACGGCTTTGCCCAGCACAAGGAGACTCGCAGCGCCCGGACTGAGTCCTGATGGCAGGAGTCCTGGGTCCAGGCAGGGCCCCCAAGGGCGCAGGGTCACCCTGGGGCCCTGGCCAAGGGGAGCCGATCTGCGCCAAGAAAGCTGGGCTCGATAGGAGCCATCGGCCCTGTCCTGTACACAGGCCGGGTCCACTGAGAGCGCGTGCTGTGCGCCGACTCCGGACGCTGTAGCAAAAGCCAGCGAGGAGCTGGTCTTCCTGCTTATGTCCACCTAGCTGGCCAAGGCGGGGCTCGTAAGGAGATGCACAGAGCCATCGGCCCTGTCCTGTAGACAGGCCGGGTCCACTGAGAGCGCGTGCAGCGCGCTGGCTCTGGATGCTGTAGCGCAAGCCAGCGAGGAGCCGGTCTTTATGGTTATGTCCGCCCGGCCGGCCAAGGCGGGGCGCGTAAGGAGACGCACAGAGCCATCAGCCCTGTCCTGTAGACAGGCCGGATCCACTGAGAGCGTGAGCAGTCCGCTGACTCTGGATGCTGTAGCGCCAGCCAGGAGCAGATCTTCCTGGTTAATTCCGCCCGGCCGGCCAAGGCGGGGCTCAATAAGAGATGCACGGAACCAACGGCCCTGTCCTGTAGACAGGCCGGATCCACCGAGAGCGCGAGCAGCATGCTGACTCTGGACGCTGTAGCACCAGCCAGGGGCAGGCCCTCCTGGTTACGTCTGCCCAGCAGGGCTCGGAAGGAGATGCACGGAACCAACGGTCCTGTCCTGTAGACAGGCCGGATCAACTGAGAGCGTGAACAGCGCGCTGACTCTGGACGCTGTAGCACCAGCCAAAGGCAGCCCCTCCTGGTGACGTCCGCCCAGCGGGGCTCGATAGGAGACGCACGGAACCAACGGCCCTGTCCTGTACACAGGCCGGATCCACTGAGAGCGCGATTGATTGTACATTGCTTAACGTCCCGACAGCAACAAGGCTTTCTCAGGACGTGCCTGCACTGCTTGTGAAACAAAACTAAACAGAACATTGAATGTATGTCGCCAGCCGGTCAAATACGTTAAATAAACCTAACACATGGGGCCTAAATAAAGCTAAGACCATTTAGCAACACACATCCAATATCAAGAGCTACAGGCAGTGCAGACAGTAGGGAGATTTTTAAAAAGGCAAATACAGGTGAATGGACAAAGGGTAGACAGAAACACATGCCCCAGAATAGAGAGAAAAACCCACCCTGTGGGGCTGACCAGGGTGACCCTGGGAACTAAAAAATACCTAACCCCACCCAAGTCCCCCAGGGCAGACCCGGGTGGGGTACTGAGAGCGCGAGCAGCGCGCTGACTCTGGGCGTTGTAGCGCCAGCCAGGGGCAGGCCCTCCTGGTGACGTCCGCCCGGCGGGGCTCGATAGGAGACGCACGGAACCAACGGTCCTGTCCTGTAGACAGGCTGGATACACCGAGAGCGTGTGCAGCTTGCTGACTCTGGACGCCGAAACAAGCGTCAGAAGGAAGCCGACCATCTGGTTACGTCCGCCAGGCTGGCCAAAGCGGGGCTCAAAGGAGGCGCGCGGGACAAATGAACCTGTGCTGTAGACAGGGCGGATCAACCAAGAGCGTGCGGCGCTCGCTGACTCTGGAAGCTGCAACAAGCGCCAGCCGGAAGCAGGTCTGCCAGGTTAGGATGGCCAAGGCGGGGCTCGCTAGGAGACACGTGGAACCATCGAACCCGTGCTGACGACAAGCTGGATCTCTGGAGGTCGATGGCGGCTCGCGTACTCTGGACACTGTAGCAAGTGTCCGCAGGAAAACAGGCCGTCCCGGTTATGCCTGCCAGTGGCCAAGGGCAGGGGTGCGAACCCGCTCGAAGGGAGAGGAGCTCCGCCTCACACCCCTCCTGGAAGACTCACCACTTCGCCTTGAACACAAGGCGGGAGGAAGATCTGCAGGCCACAGCGAAGGCCTCCACTGCCGCAAGCGCGAAACCTCCCGAGGAGAGGGCTAGCCACACACCCTCCAGGCGAAAAGAAGAGCCGCTCTGGGCATGTGAGAAGGTTCCGCCGGAGCCACTAACACATCGAGTGGGGGAAGGGCAAGGGGGAGGGCCCATAGCGAGGCTGAGGAGAAAGGTGATCCAGCGCCGGTTCCAGCTGAATGACGTGACGAGGAGAATTGATTGATTGATTGTACATTGCTTAACGTCCCGACAGCAACAAGGCTTTCTCAGGACGTGCCTGCACTGCTTGTGAAAAAAAACTAAACAGAAAATTGAATGTATGTCGCCAGCCGGTCAAACACGTTAAATAAACCTACAACATGGGGCCTAAATAAAGCCAAGACCATTCAGCAACACACATCCAATATCAAGAGCTACAGGCAGTGCAGACAGTAGGGAGAGTTTTAAAAAGGCAAATACAGGTGAATGGACAAAGGGTAGACAGAAACGCATGCCCCAGAATAGAGAGAAAAACCCACCCTGTGGGGCTGACCAGGGTGACCCTGGGAACTAAAAAATGCATTTTTCTTTAAAAGGTATTTTTTCGAAAAATACTTACCGATGACATGACCTTATGGGAGTGTCTACTACTTACTCAATTCTAGCCTAAGTACTCGTTGTGTTAACACACAACCCGGGAGGCACTCGGGGAACCCCGAGGGGGCCAAGAGTTGTCTCCCGATACTCCCCATCCGGAACAGAGTACCCATAATTCCTCAGTCAGGATACTTAGCTTACCAGCGGCAAGCGGGGCCGGTGGGAGGGTCGTCCGAGTCATGTCATCGGTAAGTATTTTTCGAAAAAATACCTTTTAAAGAAAAATGCATTTATTTCATCAAAAACATTACCGATGACATGACCTTATGGGAGAATCACGAATAGGAGGAGGGTGCCGCGCACTAGCACACCTTGGGGCCCCAAGGGCCGTCCTCCCAAACGCAAATTCCCGACGACCCTGGGGAGGTGTAACCTACGGCGCTGAAGCGCCAGGAGGAAGAGGAGCCCCGGAGCAGTTCCCCCACCAGAGCGAGTAGCCCCGCTGGACTGGGAAACTGTGAGCGAGAGAACATGCCCGCGAGCCCTACAGTAGCCACGAAGTGGAAGACAGCACAGTTCCTGACGACTGTGACGTTCGTGGCCCTGTACGTAGCTGATAGGACTTAATTAGCCTCTAAGCTCGCTGCGGGAGGGATCCTGGAATCGGATCGCATGACTGAGCGTCGTCAGGAAGATCATCTGACTTGTAGCTTCAGGGCTGTTATTCCTAGTGACGAGGAGAAGCTCGATCCTTGTTACGCTCGCGAGGGAGCGCGAGGGTGGCGGTCCGACTTCGAGCGAAGAGAGGATCCCGAAACGTGTCGTGACGTGGTGTGCGTGTGAGAATGTCTCCGCGAGCCGGACTCTGTGGCGAGGCGGGTTCGCAGCGGCCGAGGAGGATCCAAGGCCTTCCTAGGAGACGAGTGGGGACCGGTTGACCATGGAGGCGCGAAGCACGCCTCTCCGAACCGAGCTCTGTAGCGAGATGGGTTCTCTGCCTGGCATAAGGCTTGGTCCAAGCGCGGTCCCTCCTGGGAACCCGCGCCTCGAACTCCCGACTCCGCACACTACCTTGCTGTGTCCAACGTTGAGGCCTGCCGCCACCGACGAAGGCGAAGGAGTAGGGGCCCCATCAAAGCGAAACAGCGAGCGTCGCGGCTGCAGGAGCACCTTGCAGAAGCGGGAAGCAGTAGCGGGGGTCCGCGGCGAGGAGAGGTGTAAGAGGTACAGGACCGGAACCCCGTAACGGGGTGACGAACAGGAAGAGCGGAGCAACCGTCCCAGGCTAGGCCAGAGCGTCGATGTCTCGTCCAGGCGGGCGAATCCACAAAGGCAGGGCGAATCCTCAAGGACGGGGCACGCCAGTGAACCCACCTAGTGTCGAACAGGTCCGTGAAGCCATCTCGCCAGCGCGCCGGTCCTCCGAAGGCATCCTGGTGCAAACTGCGTGTAGCAACTGGATCCATCGGGGAAACAGGTTGGCGCAGCCGTCCCACGAGAAGGTGACCTACTAGTCTGCGTCAGCTCCAAGCCGTTCGCGCTCTTGACCGCGAGGTCCGAAGGCCAGGCTGGAGTTGGAGAAGAACCACGGTAGTAGGAGGCGTAGCAGAAGCAGCCGGGCTTAGAGACGACCAAAGGAGAGGAGATCCGACTTCCGAGTAGTGGCTGGGCCGTCCAACCGCCAGCACAGCCGCAGCAGTACCACGCGTTCGAAGCCCGGTGCCCTCCTGGGTGCCCAAGGGGAAGTCGAGTTGGTTAGACACCAGGGAGACGGAGCTGTGCCATGGTCCTACAGCGTAAGCGAAGCGAAGGTTCTAGAAGCCTCCACCGTTCTGCTCCCCGTAGCGAAGTCCAGGAACCCCCCAAGAACTGCCTTGGTCGAGTCGTCAGCACAGAGGTTCCGTCAGCATCACACCGCCCCGCTCGGCGCCAGGAGTCGTCGACCTGGAGAACGAAGGATAGGGTAAGGAGCTCTACCATCTCACGACACGAAGGGATGTACGTACGAGAGGGGTCGTCTAGTCCCAAGGAGAGGCAAGAGCGGATCCACCGCTGGAAGGGGAGGCAACTCCTGTGACCTCCCGAGCACCGTTCCGACCGAGGGAAGCCAACAGCCGGCAACTCCATGGGGGTGAAGAAGATCCGTGAACCGAGAGAAGAAGCGCAGGGTAGTCGAAGCGCCTGGCACGAAGTCCGGAAGCCGCTGCCAGCTCCGAGCTGCATCCGAGAGGGCACCAGGGGAGACAGAAGCCGACGCGCTCGCAGACCCGTTTACCACCCGTGCGAAGTCAGAGTACTTCCACTAAGTCAATGGAACTCACGCGTAAGGCCACCAGCTAGTGAGTCGTCAGATCTCCAAGGAGTATTAGTGCACAACTGGGTCGAACCGAGTACTGTAACCGCAGGAGGAGGTAAACAGGTCCGAGCAAGGCGAAGTAACGACAGCATCCTCCCCGAGAACCACCGGAGGGGGTCGGATGTCCAGAAGAGGAGCGACCGCAGCCAGGCCGGAGCACGAAGAAGGGGAAGGGCTGAGTGCGGGGGAGAGGAAAGGGACGAACGGCAGCCGGGCGCGAAAGGGATCGACGAGCGAGGCAGGAGAGAATCCCTGGAGCGACGTGAAGAACGGCAACTCCTAAGCACGCCCGCAGCGGAGAGAAGCGGAGTGTAGACCTAGAGTGCCGGAAGGTTGACTCCAACGAGGGAAATTTGTAGATGGACGGGCATCCAAGGTGCAGAGTGGTCCCTCCTCGCGCGCAGGAGAGCAAGAGCGGAGATCCGATCCTGAGGGAAGTGGATTCCCAGTCGTGCCGCCTCTTCCTGCCCATACGACAGGGCAAGACTGATATCCCAGCCCAGACGATCTCCTCCTTGGCTGCGCTGGGTAATACGAACTGCATACATGGATCTCTCCCGACGGGTAGCGCAGAGACTGAAGATCCGCGCAGATGAAGTACGCGCCATGGCCACGAGCATCGCATACGACCGGAACTGCGCTGTCAAGGACATCGTGGCCGCTGTGGGCTGGCGAGCAGAATCTACCGTTGCTCGTTTCTACCGTCGGGAACTGGCGGGACAGCGTGACTCTGCGAACCGGGCACTGTATCGAGGTGGGTCTCCGCCTGACCGCAGGCTATGTCCAGGTGCGTACCCTCCTGTAACGCCCGCGTCGAGAACCCCTCTCCGCGCAGTAACTGAAGCGGTCCGCGTAGCCATCCCTCCACAAGATCGTCAAGGACTCGGGCGGTAAGGAACGGAGACAGGAACCTCCGCCCTGCTGGCTGGTCACCAACAGTACCCTGCAACCACTAGCAGCCGGCCCGAGTTCGATCGAAGAGCAGATCCCGAACAAGTCGAGACGTGGTGTGCGTGTGAGATTGTCTCCGCGAGCCGGACTCTATGTCGAGGCGGGTTCGCAGCGGCCGAGGAGGATCCAAGGCCTTCCTAGGAGACGAGTGGGGATCGGTTGACCATGGACGGCACGAAGCACGTCTCTCCGAACCGAACTCTGTAGCGAGAAGGGTTCTCTGCCTGGCATAAGGCTTGGTCCAAGCGTGTTCCCTCCTGGGAATCAACGCCTCGAGCTCCCGACTCCGCACACTACCAAGCCGTGTCCGACGTGTCGATCCCCCGATGCTAGGGCCGTCGGAACTTGAGAGGCTGGAGAACCAGAACAGCTGGTACTTCCTCAGGTCTGGAACCGGTGTCAGGCGTTCGCGCCGGAAACCCCAAGTTGGTACCAGTGTACTCTGTAGGGAGGCCGGTTGTCTGTCAGAAGGCTTTTTCCAAGCGCACTTCCTCCTGCACACTATACTGACGCGTCCGGCATGGTGATCTCACAGTCCACTCGTCGGAACTCGAGCAGTCGGAGTACCGGGAATATCCGCCGGTATCTCAGCAGGTCTGTAACCAGTCACAGGCGTCGGGCGCTCTCGCCGATAGAAGCTCCAAGGTGAGCCCAGCGCCGTCCAGGTCATGTGGCGCAGGCGTCACACCAAGGTTCGGAGGCACATGGTAGACAGACCTTGTATGAGTCCGACGGTCACTGTAACGTCCGCGCTGTGTGCAGGTCATCTAAGGCCCCTGCAACATACCAAAATCCGAAGGCACGCGGGCGTGGGCCTGAGGGACCCTGTCCTGGTAAGGTGAACTTCCGCAAGACAACGGTACAACCAGCGAGGAAGCACCTGTCAGCAAGCGCGCGGACCTGCAATACATCCCCGCAAGGTAGAGAGTGCAGCCAGTAGGGTCCCGGTTAACCCCAGGTAAGCACCCCACCTGTGTGACCTACCTTCTGCGAAGAAGAGGAGTCGCGGCTAACGGCACTGTCTGTCCATCCTGCCAAGGCAACTCCCCCAACCACCAAGGTGTGTACCTGTCTTCCCAGCGTATACGTCCTACACCGGGCACCTCCCGGCCCCTACAGGTGTGGAAGCCACCCTTGGTCTGGGAGGACCGCCAGGCTAAGTTGAGCCTACAACACATCCTGCACAACAAACTCAAGCATGTCATGACAAGTATAAGCCTGAAGCAAGCGGCAGGCCCAGAACCTTTGTCGGAGCGGAGCCCCCGCGACACACCGGAGCTGTACTATAGCGACGGCCTCCAGGTGCAGCTTTGATCATTGTCTTAAGTTGCCAGCAGGCAATTACCTTTCAACAGTAAAACGTTACTGTCGTTCATGTTAACTTGTATTCTTATGCATGTTGTTCATGTTAACTGGTAGTCACATGCCCAAGTAGGAATATAACCAAAGAGCAGAAACCAGTGCGTCCAGGAGACATAGGGCTGTCTGAGCACTGTGGGTTTTTTTTTTTTTTTTTTTTCTTTTTCCCAGGGAGGTTCGGGCCGGGAGACGGTCACTGGCGCCTGCCATGAGATGCGTTGGCGACGGGCTCACCCGTACCAATCACCGTCCATCTGCAGCCTGTCATTGTAATATGTGGAATGAGCAAGTGAGGGTATGTGAGTAGCACCTGTGGTGGCAAGAGAAGTTATTGCAGCTTATGACCTTCCCCCATGACAGCAACAATAAGTCATCTAGGTGCCGTCAGTGTCCCCTCAACTGACGAATACTCTGCATCTCCCATGTATCTAATACGCCCCCGTATGTGGTAAACAGGTCTGCAGTATGCATAACAAAACAGGCATGACGGGACCGACTCAGTACCGAAGTAAGCGTCGGTTCTCGCCACATTCGCCAACGTAATGCGTCAAGGGATGGCTGGAGCATAACACATTCCCCGAACCCAACCAGGGACAAGAGCATAGGTGAGGAAAAAGTGAGTAGGTAAGCGCCAGAAATAAGGTTAGACTTAGCTTCACCGATCTTGCACACCATTCCCCTTCCAGTAAAGGTTTTAACCGTGAGGAACACGGAGCTCTGCATCGTTAGACGCCATCTTGGAAAACGAAGCTGACCACCTGCGGATCTGCGCCGTTTAAGAATGACCGTTCCAGACTACAACGTCCCATTTCTTCCCTCACGCGTAAATGCCTTCCGTTAAAGCGCGGAACTTTCAACAACCACGCTGCTAACCACAGCGAAAAAAGGGAGACGTGACCCTGTCAATAACAATACCACACCAACACGGAAGGAGAGGGGGAACGGGCGCGAGACCCGCCAAGAAAAAGTCAAGAATCTTGGCGCAAGCAACAACGTAAATGAAGACCGCGTTCGAGCCTGCTCAACCAGTGCCCAGCCCGGGAACCAGCCGAGGGCCAACCCAGTCACCTTACCTTTTCCCGGAGCGGGACCGGGGAAGGGGGGGGGGGGGGGGAGAATCCAAACCAAGGCACGCGCGGCGAAGTCCCAGCGAAGTTCACAGCGTAGCCCAGGCACTTCAGGGAGCCAAGCGGGCAGCTGCCAACGAAGAAGGGATACCAGAGCCACCCGGTACAGGGGGGGCCCGACGAAGAACAAGTCAAGAGAAGAACTAAGTCCGTCGAAGACCGGAGAACCGGTCGAAATCCCCAAAATCCGTAGGCTAGAGCAACACGTCTGAACAGCGTAAGCCTAAGTAGACTGACTGGGGAATTATGGGTACTCTGTTCCGGATGGGGAGTATTGGGAGACAACTCTTGGCCCCCTCGGGGTTCCCCGAGTGCCTCCCGGGTTGTGTGTTAACACAACGAGTACTTAGGCTAGAATTGAGTAAGTAGTAGACACTCCCATAAGGTCATGTCATCGGTAATGTTTTTGATGAAATAAATACCTAACCCCACCCAAGTCCCCCAGGGCAGACCCGGGACGTGACGAGGAGAAGGATCACATCCTCACACCTGAGCTAAGGAAATACCTGGAGCATACAATCTATCCGAACCAACGAGTCACAAACAGGCCGAGCATAAGGGTCTCCCAGCGCGTGCAAACAGACGGAAGATCTCCAGACCCAGCGACCACCCAGTATATTCCGCGAGAGGGAATCCATTAGGACGTGCAAGCAGCCTGGGAGGCGGGCCCAGAGAGAGAAGCCGTGATCCCCGCAGTACAGGAGCAGCTGGGACAGCAGCATGCAGAGCGCGAATCCTCCTGCATCCGGATGAGTGCGATGACCGTCGCAAGGTTGGACAGATCAAAACCGGTGGGTGGAGAAGGCAAGAAGGGCTGGCCCAGGGCAGGAGGTCCACCGCGGCGAACACAAGGTCCAGGAGGGCAACCAGACCCAGGCCGGGACCAAGTCCGCAAGGGACACACGGCGGGAGAACTCCACCAACTCGTGACGCGCACCTCCAGTAGTCACACTTGGTGACGATCGGTCAAAAACAAACTCCTTACCGAGACGGACGAACCGCGCTCGGACTTGCCTCTGTGGATCGGGGAGCCGAGACAAAGGAGGAGGGCAAGAACGTATACTGGTCCGCGAGGGAGGTGGAGTCCTGGTTCCGGAGAAGAAGACCGTCAAAGAATAGGTGAAAGGGCCGGAAGACATCCGACGGCCTTGGCAACCACCGTATCCACGGATCGGGTGAGCACCCAAGGGCTGAGGATGAGACCGAAGGGGAGAGCCCGGAACCAATAGACCGTTCCGCCAAAGGCGATGTGCAGGAACCGCCGAGAGGTCGGGTGAAAGGAGACGGCAAAGTCCATGGGGCGCAAGGCGGCCTTCAGAGCCCGCGCCGTCACAACCGAAACGAGGGAGCGGAAGGAACTGTTGAGCGTGGACAGACCAACGCAGGGCACAACTGGCCGCCCAGCGTCGACACCGGGAAGAGACGCCGCCAACAGCACTGGAGTTCCCCAGCAGTCACCCATCCAAGTACGAACCGAGCCCGAGGACTTCAGTGAACAGACAAAAACCAGTGTATCTAATGCGGTCACAGAGCGCAGCTGTGGCGAGGGCGCAGGTAAGCTGCTTCGGAAGAGCGCGATCGCCAAGGGGTGGAATCACGTCGGTGATCCATGACCGGGCGCTCCAGGGACTTCCCCACGCCGTGGAGCACGGCCTGTATCGCCAGTTCCAATAGGCCCATGCAGGCCAGGGAGTTACGGACCCAGGTCGCTGTGTTGTTGAGCCTGAAGGGGACGAAGGGCCCCGAGGTCGCTGGCCTCCAAGCAATGTCTGAGCGGCTGGGTCCACAGTAGGAAGAGGGCAGACGACGACTGAGAGAGACCAGAGTACCAGTCCCGCCGGAATCTTTTATCGACGCCCACCAGCCAACGCATGTCAGAGAAGAAGCCGTTATTCAACCGCCAATCTTACTGGAGCTGGGCGTTGAGTGCCTCCGTCAGATCCCGAAAGCTGGGGGAGGGGGGGGGGGGGGAGGGAGGGACTGAACTTCCTAGTCAGGCGCGACATGTCCACAAGAGTGGAGGCCTTCCTCTTCACCGGCGAGGATGGAGGGCAGACGTCCAGAGTCAGGAACGGGTGATCAGGCGAGACGCGTGATCAAGGCCGCGAGAGGTTGCCAAGTCCGCGAGGGGGAATGATGCAGGAGAAGTCGTGCGAGGAAGAGCGAGAACGTACACTGCCACGGGACGGAGAACCAGGAGACGAGAGCCAGCCCGAGGGCGGGCGAGCAGAGCACAGATGCCGAGTCCTCCAGGTGGAGGCTAAGGGTGTTGGTGTCCTTGGGGGCCAGCCTCCTGCAAAGGGAGTGCAGTGGGGGGGGGGGGGGGGGTGCTGGGGGGCGTCCGATCGCAACTACCGTCTTCTTTTTTCTCTCTCTTCTTTCTTCTTCTTATTCCTTTTATTCTCTTCTTTTTTTTCTTCTCTTTGGAGGCGTACCAGGCAGGGACGGATGACCCTCGAAGAGTCACGCCCACCCTGGAGGCGGCCTGAAGGGCACTGATCCGGGACACTGACCTGTGCTGAAGACAGTCTAGGTACCGCTGGTCACTGGCAGCCACATGGCGCTGTAGCACGGCAAAGTGCCGTTGGTCTCAGGAAGTTAACCTGTGCTGTAGCCAGGAAGGGTCCCATTCTTACTTACTTACGCCCATCACCCCCCCCCTGGGGCATAGGCCGCCGACAAGGTCCCTCCAGCCGTCTCTGTCCTGGGCGAGTCTCTCCAGCTGTCCCCAGGTGTGGCCCATCTTCTTGGCATCTGTCTCCAGGTCACGTCGCCAGGTGTTTCGTGGCCGACCTCTCTTCCTTTTTCCCTGTGGGTTCCATCTTAGGGCTTGCTTTGTGGTGTTGGTTGCTGGCTTGCGTAGTGTGTGACCTATCCATCTCCAGCGGCGTTGTTGAAGCTCCACTTCTGCAGGCTTCTGCTTTGTCCGCTGCCACAATTCCTCGTTGCTGATTTTGTCTGGCCAGCGTATCCCGAGGAGCCTTCTCAGACTGTTGTTGATGAACGTCTGTATTTTCTTGGTGGTCGACACTGTGGTCCTCCAGGTCTCTGCTCCATAGAGGAGTACTGGTTTCACATTGGTGTTGAACAGTCGGATCTTGGTGTTGACTGACAGATCTCTTGAAGTCCAGACGTTCTTTAGCTGGAGAAATGCTGCCCTGGCCTTGCCTATCCTGGTCTTCACATCAGCATCCGTCCCACCCTTCTTGTCGACTATGCTGCCGAGGTAGGTGAAGCTCTCCACCTCTTCTAGCGCCTCGCCTTCCAGTGTGATGGGCGTTCCACTGGCAGCATTGACTTTCAGCACCTTGCTCTTTCCACGGTGGATGTTCAGGCCTAGCCTTGCGGAGTTCACTGCCACTGCGTCTGTCTTTTCTTGCATCTGTTGTTGGGTGTGCGAGAGCAGGGCTAGGTCATCTGCAAAGTCCAGGTCGTCCAGTTGGGTCCAAAGTGTCCATTGGATGCCATTTTGCTTCTGTGCTGTGGATGTCGTCATGACCCAGTCGATGGCCAGAAGGAACAGGCACGGTGACAGCAAACACCCCTGTCCGGACTTGGAAGGCGTGGGTGAGCTGGTTTCCACAGATCACTCTGCAGGTCAGTCCCTCGTAAGAGTTCCTGATCATGTTGGTGAGCTTTTCAGGTACTCCATAGTGTCTCAGCAACTTCCACAAGGTGGCTCTGTTGACGCTGTCGAAGGCCTTCTCGTAATCAAGGAAGTTGATGTAGAGGGACGAGTTTCACTCTAGCGACTGTTCCAGGATGATTCGCAGCGTGGCGATCTGGTCAGTGCATGATCGGTCCTTGCGAAAGCCCGCCTGTTGATCTCGAAGTTGGGGGTCCACTGTGTCCTTCATCCTGTTGAGTAGGATCCTGCTGAAGACTTTGCCTGGGACAGACAGTAGGGTGATTCCTCTATAGTTGGCACAGTTGCTGAGGTCTCCATTTTTTGGCAGCTTGACCAGGTAACCCTCCTTCCACTCTGCTGGTACTTGTTCTCTCTGCCAGATTTTCCTGAAGAGGGGGTGGAGCATCTCGATTATGGTTTCAGTATCCGCCTTTTGAGCTTCTGCCGGTATACTGTCGGGTCCGGCTGCCTTGCCCGACTTTAGCTGTTTGATGGCTTTCCGGATCTCCTCCTTGGTGGGCTCGCTACAGTCTATAGGCAAGTCTCTCTCGGCTACCTGAATGTCTGGTGGGTCTTGTGGAGCTGGTCTATTTAAGAGCTCCTCAAAGTGCTCCTTCCATCTGTTCTTCTGTCCCTCCTCTCCTTGGATGGCTCTTCCCTGTTTATCCTTTACTGGCCTCTCTGGCTTGGCAAACTTCCCTGAAAGCTTTTTTGTGGTGTTGTAGAGCTCTCTCATGTTTCCATGTCGGGCTGCCTCCTCTGCTTCTTGTGCCAGTGACTCTACAAAATTTCTCTTGTCTGCCTTGATGCTATTCTTTACTATTTTGTTGGCTGTTGTGTATGCCTCCTGAGCGCGGGCCTTCTCTGTTCTTGTGCGGCTGTTGTTTACTTCTGCTTTCTTCTTCTTTCCATCTACTACTTTCTCAAGTGTCATTGGTGTTATCCACTCTTTGTGAGTGTGCTTCCTGTATCCCAACACCTCCTTGCATGCTGCAGTTACTGCGTCTCTCACCCCTCTCCACTGCTCGTCAATGGTTCCTTCGTCCAGAAGCTCTTGGAGAACCTGGAACCTGTTGGAGAGGGCGAGTCTGTACTCCTCATGCTTGCCTGAATCTTTCAGCAGCGTAGTGTTGAACCTCTGGCGCTGACAGGTCTCGCCCGTCCAGTTCCTCTTCAGCTTCAGTTTCATTCTGGCAACAACCAGGTGGTGGTCTGAAGCAACGTCGGCTCCTCTCTTCGCTCGGACGTCCTGGAGAGATCTTCGGAACCTTCTCGAGATGCACACGTGGTCGATCTGATTCTCGGTTAAATGGTCCGGTGATACCCATGTCACCTTGTGGATGCGCTTGTGCGGGAAGACTGTGCCGCCTATGACAAGGTTGCTTATGGCGCATAGGTCTGCAAATCTCTCTCCGTTATCGTTCATTACTCCCAAACCCTGCTGCCCCATAACCTCCTCGAAGCCCCTGTTATCGCTGCCGACCTTGGCGTTGAAATCGCCCATGATGTTGAAATCTCTTCTAGAGAGGGTTCCATCGTTGGAACCCTCTCTAGAAAGGGTCCCATTGCTTGCTGGAAACTGCCGAGGTCTGTAGACCGGCAGGCCGCCCTCGGTCTTGGGGAGCCGCGCTGCGCTGGAGCTAGTGTGGGTCCCACTGATCGCTAGCATCCGCTCTGCACTGTAGCCAGGCAGGGGGTGAAAGGTCCCAGGAAGCCACGCGGTGCTGCGCTGTAGCGCGAGCCAGAGACTGATGGGGAGCAAGAGTGTCGAAGCGAGCGTACCGTTGATCTAACCGACGGCCGGTGGTCCAGACGCACCAAGCGCCAAGCTCTGAGGAAAGTCTCCGCAGTCTGGCGAAGAAGCCCAGCTGGGGGGTGGGGGGGTACGGTCGTGGGAGCTAAGATAAGACGCTGTGAGCCGCGCGCCCCACAATGTCCGAAGTCGCCTACCGAGAGCCTGTCGAGGAGGTTCCCGGGCGGCAGATAGGCAGTCACGCCGGTACAACACCTACAACTGAGACCAATGTTCCTCCTTCCACAAAGCGCATCTTTTCGCACGGTCGTGTGGAGGAGCAGCCTGAGGAAGGGAGACAGAAGGTGAGGGAATCAGTGGGCCACGGAAACCCCTTAAACCCACGGCAAGTATGTAACTGCGCACTGCAACAGAAAGCAAAGCACAAGAGAACAATGGCATGCGGCCCATAGAAGTGACGGGCCACGTAAGCGAGAACTCACAACGGTGCCGCAAATAAGTCGGCTATGAGCAAACCAGACGCTATCCGAGGAATGCCACGGCAGGTCAAAGGAACCTGGCCGGCCGAGGCATGCCCCGAGACCTTACCTGGCCATATCCCAAGCGACGGAAGGCAAGCGGGGAGAAACACTAACCCAGGCCCCCAGGTAGTCCGTACACCAACCACAGCTAGTCCGAGGAAAGCACACAGCACCATGTAACCCACGCAAGCACAAGTAGGCACAAGTATCCAAGGGTAGTCCAAGGGTATCGAAGGGTGAGCATGAGTAGAAACAACCTACCACTACAAAGCTAAGCTCTCAACTGGTGTGGCACCACTGCACACGTACCCAGATGGGGAGTAAAGGGAGGCTATTCAGGTGTCTTAGTAACGGCGCCCTAGAGTCGCCTCCCTGGCTGTGTATGTATACACAACAGATTTTTAGGCTGAAATCGTTAAGCTAAGTGTATCTTCCACATAGTAATGCCATCGGTAATGTGTTTTGAGGAAACAAATGTGACCTCCAAACAGATGATAACCTAATATGCGCTTCGCCCCAGACTTTAAAAGTCTCCCTCAGCCCACTAAGCAAAGGTCCTCAGGCCCACAATGGCCACAGTGGTCCCGTGCACAGCTGTGCATGGGCCCAATGCGGCCATCATGGGCATTACGACAATTTGCTACTGGGGAGGTTCTTTTCAATCCTTTGCAGGATCCCCTCAACAAACAGCACTATCGGCAGCCAAAGGGTTCAAGTCATACCAATATTGGTAATGAGCCCACACGCAGTCAAGTGATGAATGCAACTCACCTGCACCATGGGGTCTGACTTGGAGAGACGGCGCATTCCCTCCACTAGTTTAGACAGGTCCGAGGGCTTTACCACGTCAACTGCCACACGCACCACTGGACTTACGGAGAACTTGAGAACCTGCAGCAGGATATCAAGCATTTTACAGTTTGCCCTGAGGTTGAAATTCACACATCTGGGAGTTGTCTTCCAAAGACTGCATGACAGTTCAAGAGATTGATTGGCTTTGATGGTTCAAAGGTGGTGGCCCTGAGGCACCAAGCTATTGCAGCACAACCCTTGAACTATCCTAGTTGACCCTGGTCTTGTTGTCATGTGTCAGGACTGAGAGGATGAAAGGTTGTTTGAACTGAATACTATCCAACAGCAACACTATTTTCATGTCAAGTGAACACTATACAACAGCAACACTATTACCATCAATTCATGTCATAAGCAGGGGTCAAAACACGTGCTAGGAAAAAAGCGGAACCAGCGGGCGGGGGGGGGGGGGGGGGGGGGGAAGGACGGGGGGTAGGCGTGAAAAATCACGGTACGCAATGTTGGGGGGGGGGGGGGGGGGGATAGGCGCGAAAAATCACGGTACACAATGTTGCCGGGGCAAAGCTCACATCCAGCGATTCCAGCGTCAGAATGTGCTCTCCTATCTGTTCAAACTAGTCAGGGTTCGACTTAACTTTCACCGATTTTTCATACCACTCCCATCTCCATTTCTTTCTCACTCCCATTTCATTAAAAGTTTGGCCGCGAGCAACAATGTGTGCTGCGTCGCCAGACGCCATCTTGGAAAAACGAAGCTTACCTAAAGTTAACGATAAACGAATCTGACAACTTGTGGACCTGCGCCATTTAAGAACTCCGACCGTTTCAGAATTTTTTCGGTTTTTTTTTCCACGCGGAATTGCCTTTTTTTTAAAAGCGGATTTTTAAAAATTAACGCTGATATCCTCGGAAAAGCGGAAGATTTTGACCCCTGCATAAGCATGCTTGGATCTGACGGCTTATATGTCCTAAGTGTGTAACGCAGAACAAAGGCAGTCTTGCTTTAAAAAAATCTCAAATACAAGTGATCCAGATTTTAAATGCTTTAAATGACTGTATCAGTCAGGTGTTTGTGTGCAGAGTGTGAGTGAATGTGCATCATATATTTATGTTTGTAGTTAATTTTCATGCAATTTAAAGTGAGCATGCATGGTGGGTATAGTTCTTAACACTTTCAGCTGATTGGTAAATGTAAAAAGCATCAGTACATTTGTATAATGTGCTGTATTTGTATAATAATCTTTCTATTATCAGACTGCCTGGCAGTGAAACTTGTACAGACCTTGATGTTGTGCGCGTGTTCAAAGGTGGTGATGGTGCCAGTTTTGGCCAGGTACTTGTCCACACCCACCAAACCCACGATGTTGCCACACGGTGCCTCCTCCAAAGATCCCACATTGGCACCCATCAACAGCTTCACTCTGCACACAACACAACAGCAGTTTCTCAGTGCCGAGTGTGCAAAAGGTCTGGCAGTCTGACACACAGATT
Source organism: Semisulcospira habei (assembly GCA_036245525.1). Taxonomy (NCBI): domain Eukaryota; kingdom Metazoa; phylum Mollusca; class Gastropoda; family Semisulcospiridae; genus Semisulcospira; species Semisulcospira habei. The sequence continues at coordinate 196,286,240 of BTPG01000006.1, forward strand.
TGGAGTTTAACTCATTACATGCTCAGGACGAAATTATCAATTTTTTGTAGACATCCTTCGATGTCTACATCACAGTTCTGGAGACAGATCAACCATGATAGTTGAAGGGTGATGTCAGAATAGCTTGGCGCCTGTAGGCTAAGTGGGTTAATCTTCGCCATGCTCAATCTGTATCCTTTGTTTCCAAGCTGAATCATTCTAAAAATAAAGGAAACTCACCCAGACAGCTTTTTCAAGAAGAGGTCTTTGCTCTTGCCACTGTCAGGCTTGTAGTCTGGACCCATGATGCGAACGTTCAATCCAGATGTGGCCACACCTGAGAAAATACGCCCAACTGCGTAAAACCGTCCCTTGTCGGGCGCTGGCACCATCTTGGAAATATACATCATCAGAGGTCCTTCTGGGTCACAGTCATGCATGGCTGGAAAAAAAAAGAGTTTGTTGCTGTAGCATGGGCAGAATTCCAAATTGGGAGTTACTCTCTAAAGACGATACATTTCAGGGGCAGACTGACCAAGTTAACCCACTAGCTGTCAGTAGCACTTTTTGTTCGGCGCTTTGAGCCGATTTTCAATTGGGATAAAGTGCCTATTTAATGCGCTTATTATTATTATTATTATTATTATTATTCCTGCAGAAATCACCTGGCCAAATGAGCACTACCTACAAAGGGTTAGTTCAAGGGTGGTGCCTCTAAGCATCAAGCTATTCTGGTACCACCCTTGAACAATCCTAGTCTATTTATATACAGTGAACTTTGGATATAAGAAACTGGATAATTTTTATTATGATAACTGAAGTTAGCTGTAATCATACATACAAAAACTGTGTTTGGGACCTCAGCTCCAGTGGACATCTGACTTTTGTAATATACTGTAAACTTCGGATTTAACAAATACCAAGGCAACCAAATTCTTGTTGTTAATTATTTCTGAAGTTTGTTCAAAGCCCAAATTAAGCTTTGTCTAAAGTTTGTTATGAGCAAGTTAATATACATAGTGTAGTTGGGGTCTCTGAAAAAGCATTACTATATGAAAAATTTATCTCCAAGTTTGTTAGAAGCAAAGTTTACTGTATGACTTCAATCGATCAATCGATCGACCGACCAACCGACCGACTGACCAACCAACCAACCAGTCCTGACATCTAGATCTTCTAGTTTCTGAGCCAGCACATTTTATTTGAGAAAGAAAAACAGGAGCTCATGAAAATCTACATCCTTTGCCAACTGCGATCGCTTCAAATGGTTCCTCAGCGTGAAGGAAATCTTCCGAGATAATTTGTAAAAGTGCTTCTTTGTTCATCACTCACCCACAGCTGCAGCGTCATCCAATGGTCCTTCATACAGACACTTGGTGCGGTACGTTTGAGCTAGCACTGGAGACGGCAGCTGTGTCACGATCATTTCCAACATGGCATCGGCAGCTGGCAGCCAGCGTTTCATGGCGGCTCGCATCAGATTTTTCCCTCCTTCCTCCTCCAATTCTTGGGCGCTCAGGTGAAGATCCAGCTTGGCGAGCAGTTGAGTTGTCTGCTTCACATCTCCCGCTTTTGATGCACGAAGCACCTGTGATGAGAAATCAACTGTGTAATGGTCTCTGATTTTGGACCTTACCGCCATGGCATATCCAAAGAATGTCTATGCATAAATGTACTTTTATGTGCATACTTGTATGCCAGTAGCACTTTTTGTCGCAGTGATTCCTGCACGAATCACCTTGACTAAAAGCGCTACAGACAGACAGAGATTTAATGTGGTAAATGTACAAAGAAAAGTAACAATTATAAGACTGTATGTGGTACTAAAAAAACTATTAACCCATTCAGCCCTGACGCACTACAGCAGGAGATGGGTCAACCATGATAATTCAAAGGTAGTGCAAGATTAGCTAGGTGCCTGTCGGCGCCAAGCTAATCTGGCACTGCCCTTGAATTATCATGGTCGACCCATCTCCTGCAACAGGTGCACAGTCGTTAGGTGACACTTCCAAAATTTGGGAAATACGTGCGCCGGGCTGAATGAGTTAAAAAAATATTAGAAAAAAAAAAACAGAAAAAAAAAAAGGAAGACTGTGGTACATTCCGTAAGTTCTGAAAGTCACGTATAGAAAACTCCAGTAATAACAAGGCTGGACATAGCAACATTTGGAAGCAGCAACACCTTTACAGAAGTTCCGACTACAATCTTTCTAAGAAATTTACTTTACTTATAACTAACTCTGGATATTAAAAAAAAAAAAAAAAAAAAAGGGATTCCTTGGCGTTTATTGTTCCCAAAGTTTAGTGTATATGCTTGTAGTGACAAACAGCAGTTGTCATGAAATCAGTGCTAGTGTCCACCTTCTTCTCAATCAATATGTTTCCAATAAACAAACAGTAGAGTGGTATAGGCACTATGGTATTTCCACTGACATAGATAGAGTTGAATGGGCACCCAGGTATGTGGTGGGTGCTGTTTCTGTAGCCAAAATTGGCTTCTCATGAGTGCTAGCTTGAGAATTCCCAACATGTATTGAAGGGAAACACTTGACACCTGAGGCCGTTTAATTAACCCCTTCATTGCCAATAATGAGACGCAAACTTTGCTTTTGAAATCATTAATTCAATCCGGCCCAGAAAACCCCGGCCATCAAAGGAACATGGATACAAAGTGGTGCCAGCAAGAGGCATAGATCCTCATGAGCCCCCGCAACTGCGAGGATCTATGCCTCTTGCAGTGTTCAAATTTTCTCGGCAGTAAAGGAGTTAAATAAAAAAAACTACCTGATTGCTCGCAATGAAATTCAATTTTAATAAATGAAATAATCAAAATAAAATAAATCAAACCTAAAAATAATTGAATACCTTCAACAAAGGCTCAAGGATAAACTTATTGAACCCCCGCACACTGCCCTCCGAACGGACCCGGCTCCATTTTCGAGTCTGAGGATCATAAAAGTTGTCTCCCCACAGCCGTTTCATCATCTTGTCCTCTGGGACCTTGACCTTGGCTGAATACATCCGTGCAAACTGCTGCAAGCTGAATGCCCATCCGTGCAAGCCAGATGCAAACACAACATTGCCAAGGGAGGGGTCAAGCTGGAAAATGAAATAAAATCAATAAATCAAAAGTTTATGCTAAAAGAAGCAAGAGTGAATTTAATTTGTGAATGGTTTATGTAACAAAAGATTATGGGTCAAGAAATATTGTAGAATACTGTGGTATGTACACTTACATAATTCAGTCTAACTGCTTGCAAGCTGTATGCAACATCACGATCACTTGTTTTGATAAAAGATGTACAGCCTGTATATTTCCCTCGCCATGCTCACCTCTAGACTGCCCATGGGGGAGTCCGGCTCAGAGTAAGTGGACACAACAGCGTTTACTTTGTCCACCACTGCCCTCAAACTCTGGTACAGCTCCTCAGCCTCCAGCTGTTTCTCAAAGACGGCACGGTCCACCTTGTTGATCACCAACGCCGGCTTGATGCGCTCTGACAGGGCTTGGCGAAGTACTGTTTCCGTCTGGACACACACACCTGCAACAAACATGGCCACAGATCTAAGGTTGAGACATTCTGCCCATCTAACTCTATAGAATAGATCTAATGTTGTTCAAATCTTGTTGATTCGCAGCCTTACCCCAGTAGCAAAACGTCTTCGGGCCCACAATGGCGGCAAGTGGGCCCGTGCAGCCGTGCGCGGGCCCACTGCAGCTGTTGTGGGCCTGAGGATCTTTGCTTAGATCTGAGGTCTATGTCTCTTTTCTCAACCTTAATGGGCAGTACGTATCAATCTGCCAATAAAGGTCAGACTGAATCAGCCTTGTATTAGCTGCGTGTATCTTTTCAAAGTCTCCTTCACTGCCAGTTGAGACAGATTGTGTTTCTGAAAACTTTGTTAATTCAATGCCAAAGAGGCCCTAGTTGTCCAATGAACACTGACACAAACTGGTTCCTGCAAGAGACATAGATCTTCATGAAGCCCCCTCAAAGACCCAGAGTACACAGAGAAACAACTACCAATGGTCTGCAAGAAGTGATAAAAAATGGTGATACTTGTGATCAAACCAAACACTTCTTGCATTAGTGGTGTGTGCCCCACTGTCATACCACAGACCATGTGTCAAGATACAAAGATACATTTTAAACATTTCTGGTGTATAACTTACCACTGATGGCGTCTACAACAACCATGGCCCCGTCACTGATGCGCAGAGCGGCCGTGACCTCAGGTGAGAAGTCCACATGACCAGGACTGTCAACAAGGTTCACGAGGAATTCCTCTCCCACCAACGGACCTTCTCTCACTTGCGACAGCACAGCCTTTTCCATTTGGTAACATAGGGACACCACCCTGAAACAGACCACAGAGTTTTGTTTGAAAAAACATCACGTTACAAGGAAAAAATCTACTGATTTCTTATTGGGAAAACGAGTGTCGGAGCACTGTTTCAGCTTGCCAGGAAAGAAATTGTGCTGGTCTAAGTTTCTGGGCCTTATTCCTGCAGCAATCATCACGACAAAAAACGCTATCGACAGCCAAAAGGTTAAAGCACTGTAAGGTCCAAAGTCATAGACCAGCCAAGAAACAAAAAACATATTCACATACAGAACATATTAACCCTTTGGCTGTCGGTAGTGACTTTTGTTGAGGTGATTCCTGCAGGAATGACCTCCAAAAAAGTGGCTACCGACAGGCAAATGGTTCACTGTCTACTGACGTTGACTTTATGGTGATTCCTTTCTCTTGTTCATCCTGCCGAGTGTGTGTGGCCAGCTTATCTCCTGCCTGATTGGCTGCGATCATTCCTGCGCGCGCCAGCAGGGAGTCCGTCAGAGTAGTCTTGCCATGGTCTACATGCGCGATGACGGCCATGTTGCGGATCTGTTGGCGATGCCGCATCACGCCTTGCACCTGCTCTAGCGTAAAGTTCACCTGCAAAAGTAATGTTCCAAGTAAGCAAACAGTGCTCGAGCTGATGTAAGTATTTGAAGGCATGGCCCCCACTGACTTCAGTCCTAATTGGCCTGCACACTGCTATGCGCAGATCCACCAAGACGGGTGTCAGCCTACTCAATGAGTTATTATTATCAAGCAATGACTATTGGCTGTAGAAATGACTCTCAATGTGCAAAAGGCCATCGGGCTGACGTTAGCCCGCGCATGGTGGTGTGCAGGCCAACGTCAGCCCAATGGCCTTTTGCGCATTGGGACTGATGCTCTCTGAAAGCTGATTAGTCAGAAAGAACGGAGTTGAAGAAGAAATTGTTAAAACAAACATGCAGTAAACTGAAAAGGGTTAACAGAGCTCTTGCAATATCTCCATTAACCCATTCAGCCCTGATGCACTACAGCAGGAGATGAATCGACCATGACACTTCAAGGGTAGTGCCAGATTAGCTTGGCGCCTGTCGGCGCCAAGCTAATCTGGCACTACCCTTGAATTATCATGGTCGATCCATCTCCTGCAACTGGTGCATAGTCGTTAGATGACGCCTCCAAAATTTGGGAAATACGTGCGTGGGGTTTAAATGAATTAAAAATGTTCTTAGTATGTATTACAATAATGCTAGACAAAAGGGGAAGCTTGAGTTATGAAGTGTGAATATGTCATAAAATAATGACTTTTCTGGTCCTCTTCTCCTCTGTATGTCTCTTCTCTTGACTTCGCGAACGAAGATTCTATAGGGCTTGCCCATGTTGTCTGCAGGCTTGTTCGTGGCTGCGGAGGCCAATCCGGGACAGGCAGGTTCAACTGCAGTGGCTGCAGGGGAAGGTCTGGTCAGGGTTCTGAGTTACGACAATTCTGTTTTTTTCTCCTGAGCCGCTTGTCCATAAGGTTAGCTCTGCGAGAGTCCTCAAAGGAGACGGCTGCCTTATAAATGGTGGAGCGCCAGGTGTCGCGGTCCGCAGCAAGCGAAGACCACTGGCGGTGGTCGATTTGGCAGGCACTAAGTGACTTCTTGAGACCATCTTTGTATCTCTTCTTTGGCGCTCCTCTGTCTTGGTGTCCAGTGGCGAGCTCGCCGAACAGACTGATCTTGGGTAGGTGATGATCCTCCATCCTGGAGACATGCCCTGCCCAGCGAAGCTGTGTCCGCAGCAGCAAAGCCTCAATGCTCACAGTTTCTGCCTGTTCGAGGACCTCGGCGTTGGTGACATAGTCACTCCAGTGAATGCTGAGGATGGTACGCAGACAGCGCTGGTAAAAGCGTTTGAGGAGTCGTAGTTGGCTGCGGCAGAGGGCCCAGGACTCGGAACCATACAGCAGGGTGGTGAGGACGACAGCTCTGTACACGCTGATCTTGGTGCCTTTTTTCAGCTGTTAATTGTGCCCGCTTGAATAGTCACCCGAAAGCACTTTTTGCTTTTGCCAGCCTGTTGTCCAGCTCCTTGTCCAGCTTGGCGTCTGACGTTATGATGCAGCCAAGGTAGGTAAATTGGTGTATAGACTTCAGTTTGGACTCGCCGATTGTGATGTGGGGAGGGCAATGCTCTTCCTTGGGTGCCAGCTGATGAAGGAACTCTGCCTTTTTCAGACTGACCTCAAGTCCAAAGAGCTGGGCAGCATCTGCGAAGCAGGACGTGATGCGCTGAAAGGCTCTCTCTGTGTGTGCAACGAGGGCAGCGTCATCAGCAAAGAGCAGCTCACGAATCAGTCGGTCTAGGGTTTTCGTGTGGGCCTGCAGTCGTCTGAGGTTGAACAGGCTGCCATCGAGACGATACCTGATGTACACTGCATCATCATCGTCGAGGTCCACTGTGGCCTGCTTTAACATCATGCTAAAGAAGATGGTGAAGAGGGTCGGTGCCAGCACGCAGCCCTGCTTCACGCCATTGAGAATGGGGAATGGTTCTGAGAGGTCACTGTTGAGTCTGACCTGGCCTTGCTGGTCCTCGTGGAGCTGGACGATCATGCTGAGGAACTTTGGGGGACAGCCAAGTCGCTCCAGGATCTGCCACATGCCATGCCTGCTCACAGTGTCGAACGCTTTTGTTAGGTCGACAAACGTTACGTACAACCCTTTGTTCTGCTCGTGCCACTTCTCCTGAAGCTGTCTCAGCACAAAGACCATGTCGGTGGTACTCCTGTTGGCTCTGAAGCCACCCTGGCCCTCTGGGAGGTGGTCTTCAGCGATGGCAGGTACCAGCCGATTCAGGAGCAGCCTTGCGAGAATTTTCCCGGCAATGGACAGCAGGGTAATTCCACGATAATTAGAGCAGGCAGACTTCTCTCCTTTGTTCTTGTACATGTTGATGATGACTGCATCACGGAGATCCTTTGGTAGTGTTCCTTTTTCCCAGCAGCAGAGAAAGAGGTCATGGAGCTTGTTGTGAAGTACTGGGCCTCCATGTTTCCAGATCTCTGGCGGGATTCCGTCAATGCCTGCTGCTTTGCCACTCTTGAGCTGGTGGATGGCTGTGAGGGTCTCTTCGGCGGTGGGCGGTTCGTCCAATTCAACCTTTAGTAGGAGGTGTGGGATTTGGAGGATGACTGTTTCTTGAACAGTGCGCTCAGCACTGAAGAGGTCCTGAAAGTATTCCGACCAGCGGTTCAAGATGGAGGTATTATCTGTGAGGAGTGCCAGTCCATCAGCGCTTCGCAGGGGACTTTGTACCAGGTGCCTAGGGCCATACACTGCTTTCAGTGCTTCGTAGAAGCCCCTGTAGTCACCGTTGTCAGCGCAAAGCTGGGTCCTCAGTGCGAGTCTGGACCACCACTCGTTTTGAAGCTCTCTAAGCTTGCGCTGGAGACTGCTGCAGATGAGGCGGAAGGCAGACTTCTTCACAGGGCAGGAAGGCTGGGCTAGGTGGGCCTGGTGGGCGGCTCTTTTTTATGCTAAAAGTTCCTGGATCTCTACTTCGTTTTTGTCAAACCAGTCTTTGTTCCTCTTTCTAACAAAGCCCAAGACTTCCAAAGAAGATTTTACAATAGCAGTTTTTAGTTGTTCCCAGAGTGTTTCAGGGAAGGAGTCTGCTGGATCAACTGTGTCTTTGAGCATGCGCTGTAAATCTGTCTGAAGGGCAGCTTTCTTGTCGTCACGCTGAAGGCTGGCAACATCAAGCTTTTTCTTGGGGGGGCCCCCTTTCTTGGGTTTCAGCTTGAGGCGGAGCCTGAGTTTGCAGCGGACAAGGCAGTGGTCAGTGTGGCACTCTGCGCTGGGCATCACTCTGGTGAGGAGGACATCACTGCGGTCCCTCTGACGCACTAGGACATAGTCGATAAGGTGCCAGTGCTTGGAGCGAGGATGCATCCAGGTGGTCTTTCGACTGTCCTTTTGCTGGAAAGTAGTGTTGGTGATGACAAGTTGCTGCTCTGCACAGAACCCTAACAGTAGGCGGCCATTGTCATTGCAGTTCCCAACGCCATGCTTGCCGAGGACTCCTTTCCAGGCTTCAGTCTTGGCCCACTCTGGCGTTGAAGTCGCCAAGGATGATGACTTTGTCGTCTGCAGGGGTGCTCTGTATGAGGCTGCGCAGGTCAGAGTAGAAATTGTCTTTTTCTGCAGGCTCTGCCAGGAGGGTTGGGGAGTACACACTGAGAAGGGCGACATATTGCTGGTGTCTCAGTGGGAGGCGCATGGACATGATGCATCATGTCCTCTGTATGTATCCGAGTTCCTTACGCAACACTTAAAAGGCAGCGGAAAACCTCTGGTATGTGTGCCTACTCGCATAGATTGTGATAAGGTAGAAAAGGCTTTAGTTGAGGCAGGTCAATATTGATAATTAACCCCTTGCTTTTGAGAATTTTAGCAATAAGGCCTGCCGTTGGAACAGATCGCTTTATACTGTTTGAAAGTACATACATGTCCCTTTTTTGCGAACAAAAATATAAATTTGTCCTCCCGATGCATGTATTCCATTGACAACATTGCTGTCATGACTGGATTTGGAATTGACATGCACTGATTTTCTGTGTAAGCATTACCATCTCTTTACTACACACACACACACACACACACACACACACACACACGATGTACACAAACCATTTTCGCCTTCCTCTCGGCTTGTTGCTTGTCTCGAAGTGAAGCGGGGCTTTCTGCCTTAAAGTTGCACAACCACGCGCAAAATGCGCTTTTACTAGTCGTTCACATCTTTTTGTGACACGGCAATTGTTGTTGTTTCTTGATTTTTAACGTCTCTCGCCACAACGAGGTGATTGGAGACAGGTAGATTATTATGATTATAGGATAAAACATAGTTCATAATTATAATATAATATAATTTATCGGGAAAAAAAATGGTATGTGGTGTTTTTATGATTTCGCTGTTACAATCATTGTGTCTGCAAGGAGTGTGGGTTGGTGCATATGCGGCCAACAAAGACTACGCACAGTTATAACAGAATTTTAGCATAGGGCGTCGTTGTTTGCCATCTTAGATGGGACGTACCCATCTCTGTTGTTTATATGTAAGTCGATAGTGTTGAGGAGTGGATGGCTTTCGCCAGCTCCACGGCCAGAGAATGATCAGATAGGAGTTGGAAGAGGTTTCTGATGTCGCGAGCCTGACATGATTGTCTAACTCTGGAGAGCTGTGGAGGAGGCATGCGGCATAGTAGCAGAGAGTGCTCTAGGCCGGCTGTCTCCCCGCAGTGACATAGGGTCTGGGTGAATTTCAGCTTCCAGGATCTCGTTCTGAGCCTATGGATGATCTCCGTTTGAGATCTAGGGAGTTTAGGGATAAAGGGGGAAGGATCTGCGAAGCATCGCTTTTCTTTCACGGCACACAGTTCTCGCTTCTCCCTTTTCCAGCAGTTTTGGATGAGATTGCAGTATTTGGAGTTTAGTTCAGAGGTAGAGAGGAGGATGCGAAGTTGCTGAGTTGGGGGAACGTTGAGAGCACCGACTCTGGCAGCGCTATCCGCCAGTTCGTTGCCTCTAATCCCTACGTGACTTGGGACCCAGTGGAAATCCAACTGAGTTCCTTGTCTTATGATGGCGTTTGAGAGTGAGAGGATTTCCTGCAGGAGGTCGGGTCGGGATCGAGACCGAGAGGAGCGAATGGCCTTAAGGACAGCTTGCGAGTCCACACAGACCACAACTCTGAGCGGAGTGCGGGGATAAAAAATAAGAAACTGAAGTGCGGAGATGATAGCGGTCATTTCAGCCGAAAAGACGCAGAAGCCTAGTCCAAGATAGAAGCTTTTGCTTGTATTGAGGGAGGGTATGGAGAAGCCGGCCCCGGCCCGTCCATCCTCCAGCACGGAACCATCAGTATAGATTTGGAGATGATGTTGGTATTTATTTAACGACTCCCGGACCCGAGCCGCAAGCAAGTGGGGGTTGGAGGTCTTGCTGGTGCTATGGTCCTCAATGCTGACTTTGGCGGCCTCAAGAAGCCAAGGTGGCTGTAGAGGGACTGGTTTTGGAGCGACTTCCCCAAAGACTGTATCTGGGGAATCAGCAATGTCACTGGTGTAGCTCGTTATGGATTCAAGCGTGTGGTTTTTCCTGCTAACTTTGAATTTGTCCCATTTCTTGTCTTTTACAAGGAAATGGGTGGCTGAGTTTGGGACGGTAAAGGTTCTGCTGACAAATTTGGACACTTGCAGCTTCCTGTGGTGAGCCAAGGGCAAGATCCCAGCCTCTGCATAGGCTGCACGTGTTTCGCAGTGAACCGGGACACCAAGCGCTAATTTGACCGCCTGGGAATCGATGGAGGTAAGCTTTGAGAGAAGCGATTGTGGGGCAGCGAAGTAGCACTCCTGACCATAGGAGAGCCTGGAGCGGACCAGGGCTTGGCAGAGATGGAGGAGGGTCTTTGTGTCTTGACCCCACGACTGCTTCCTTATTATTCTTATTAGGTTCAGAGCACTCTGGGCTTTTTTGATGAGGTAGTTTATGTGCGCATTCCAGCTTAAGTTCGGAGTGAAGATGACCCCCAGGAATTTTACCTGAGAACACGGCACTAGTTGCACACTTTCAAGGGAGTATGTTGGTTTGTAAATGTCTTGATTTTTGGTGAAGAATATAAGTTGGGTTTTCTCCGTGGCCAAGACAAAGCCGTTAATAGACATGTACTCTTGGGTTCTGTCAAGCACCTTTTGATAGAATTTCGACGCCTCTCGTTTTCTCTGCTCAGAGAAGCTTTTTAGAATCTTGGAGGATTGCCAGATCACCAAGTCGTCAGCGTATTGTGTAATATACATTGATGTCAATTCTTTTGGGTTGTTTTTGCCAGTCAACTTCAGGAAGGAAGGGAGGTCATACAGCATTATGTTGTAGAGTATTGGGGCAATCACAGTGCCCTGGGGAACGCCGCAGTCCACGGTCTGTGGGGCTGACAGACACTTTCCCACCCTGACTGAGAAAGTTCTGCCATGGAGAAAACTACGGACATACGAATAGATGCGCCCCGAGAGGCCGATTTGTTTCAGTTTCAACAGCAGCCTTCTGTGCCAGACAGAGTCAAAAGCTCTGCGGACATCGAAGAAAGTAGCTGTAATGCACTTCTTCTTCTTGAGGACTGTCTTCACGTGGGAAGTGAGAGATGCTAAATGGTCCGTAACTGAGCGAGCTTTTCTGAATCCTGCCTGACAGTCTGGAAGGATGTTTCTGGATTCCACAAAATATTCCAGTCTACTCTTTACGATTCTTTCGTAGATTTTACTAAGATGAGAGGTGAGAGAAATGGGTCTGTAACTGCTTGTGAGTTTTTTGGGTTTGCCTGGTTTTGGCACTGGTATTACAGTACTCTGTTTCCACGACGTTGGGAGCTCTCCGCTCTCCCAGCAGGTTTGGAAAAGACCAAGAATGATGTGTAAAAACTTCTCGGGGAAATTGCTAATCATGTGATATGAAATGTCATCGGGACCAACAGAAACGTTCGGGGATGATACAGATGAGATTGCTTCCTTCAGTTCTTTGAGGGTGATGGGGTGGTTCATAGACAAGGTGTTGTCAGGGAACGGATCGCTATATTCCGCCCTACCTTCTTCCCGAGTTCTAGACGAGCGGGCGGTTTCAGGAAGGGAGGAGGATTGGCTAACCGACGCAAAAACCCGAGCGAAAGCCTCAGCTTTACCTGCATCGTCAAATGTTGTGACGCCGTCCACATATACTGGGGGATCGGGCAGGTTATATACATTTTTGAGGATCTTTATGCTTTTCCATGCTTTTGAGAGATCTGTATGCGAGTGTATCTGAGAAGACATAGAGCTTGAGAAGAACGCCTTTTTGGCCTTAGCTGTAGCTCTATTACATGCTATTTTAGCCCTTTTCATCATTGTGTGGTTTTCTTCTGATCTAACCTTTGTCCATATTTTATACGTTTTTCTTTTGTCTTTCTTTGCTTTCTCACATTCTTCATTCCACCAAGGATTGTTGGGCCTGGTGTCTTTATTTCTGTTTCTTCCTGTTTTGGGAATAGCCGTATCCGCTGCACTAAGTATATGTTTGGTGACATTGGCGCAGTAGACATCTACATCTTCGGATTTTAGCTTGTCGGACTGAAACTCTAAGAGGGCCCCGAATTTCGACCAATTTGCTTTCTTATAATTATAGGTAAGTTCTAGAGAGCTTGACTGAGAGCGAAAATTCACGTGAACAGCAATTGAGATGGGTAGGTGGTCGCTACCGAGGGTGTCCTCTCCGACCTCCCAGTCAACCATAGGAAACAGACCAGGAGATACTAGGGACAAGTCTATAGCAGAAGGAAGGTGGTCTGATCTATCAGGCACTCTAGTAGTGACACCACTGTTTAAAAGACACAGATCAGATTCCATGATTTGGTCTGCCAGGAAGGCTTTTTGGTTACTCGTAGCGGACTCACATACAAGGTTGTCCCAGAGGGAATGTCTGGCATTGAAGTCCCCTACAACAAGCCACTCGGCCTGTGCGTCTGAGACTTGCACTATCCACTCAGTGTCGGGCGGGTGGGGGGATTTAGGAATATATGTATTAAGGATGTTTATATGTAGACCGTTCGCAGAGCGAATAGCTATTGCACAATGATAGACTGTGTCCAAGGATGGTGGGACGGGAGAGGGGATTGGGTGGTATGTAACATCAGTCTTAACATATGTTGCCGTATGTATTTTCGTTGTTCCTGTGGTTTTGTTTACTACAGGAGGGTAGTAGTAACCTTGTAGTTTGGGGAGTTTTTTAAATGTACAGTTTGGTGACTGTAGGCAGAGCACCTGAAATTTATTCTCATACAAGTGCTGAATTAGATAGTCCAAGTTTTGGCCCAGACTACGGGCGTTCCATTGCAACACCTTAAGTTGACTATCCATTTTGACAGGGGCTTAATTAGTACAAATTAATAGGGAAAATCTAAGTTTGTTTGTTTTTATAATCGACCAAGCACACCGAGATGGCCTAGGATTTTGAACAGGTCTAGAAGCCCCTCCCGCATCAGTTTGCGATCGGGGGTGTGGGCTTGGTATTTTAGATAGAGCCAGTCGGAGAACAATCCAAATACGGCCGAGGGGTTTCCTTCTTCCAGGGCTCTGACCAGTGACTTCAAGAGGTTTTTGATGAAGGTATGCTGGTCAAGGGAACTCCAGTCATCAGAGCCCTCCATTGCCAAATCGAAAGATCCTTCACTGCCTGCGTCAATGTCGTTACTATCGGATTGAATGAACGGGGTAGGGGGAGATTCATTCTGCACATTCTGGGCCTCACTCTGCTCGACTATGTTCTCCGGATCGCTTTTTCCAGACTTTGAGGAATGGGAGGCACTTGTGAGGGACTGTTGAGCAGACTCTTTTTTCTTGTTTTTACCTCTTTTACGAGTTTTCTTGAGACGGAGGTTTTCATGTTTATTATGACTTTCGCTACTTTTGGCGGCTGCCTGCTGTTGCTCTAGAGCAGACCGAGGTTCTATGTCAGGCAAGATTGTCTCCGTTACTGATGGGGATTCGGCAATTTCAGGGCGGTTAGATTTTGCTGAGTCATGTTTTTGGTGTTCTGAGAGCTTGGGTGGATGGGCGGGGCGGGCGGGGGCCGGCCTGCCCGGAGCAGTGATCACTGGAGGCCCCCAGAACTGCTTGTCGTACTGGGGGCTGAAGGGGGAGGCCTCGTTAACCTCCTGTCCAACCTTAGCACGCCTCAGAGCTTCTGAAAAGGGAATGTACGTTTTTGACCTGATTTCATTTGCTCTTTTATGAAGAGTGTACTCCGGACACTTAGCATAGGCGGGGCTATGGTCCCCACCGCAGTTTACGCAATTTCTTGAGTTCTTACAGTTAGCACGCTCATGATCAGGCTGTGAACACTGTGAACAACTTGACTTTTTCGCACGACATTGAGCCTTGGTGTGCCCCAGGCGCTGGCATCTAGTGCATCTGCGCACGGGCGCAGAGAAAGGCACTACGTCAACATAAGCGCCTACTAGATGTACTCTCTGTGGCAGGGTGGCTAATTTGAAGGTGACCTTTACAGCTTTGGTAGAATCGCCTTTCTTGTTCTTCAGACGCTCCACAGAGGACGCGTTGCCGAGTGATTGTCTCACTCTCTGCAGCTCGCCCTCTCCGAGCGGTATGCCGTAAATGACTCCTACTGTAGTAGGTTGGGGTATGGAGCACCTCACCTTTGCCCCACCCAGTTCTCTCTGAATGCTAAGTTTGTGTTGGATAGTAGCGTTTTTACAGTGAGCAATGTAGTGCCCCGAATTTAACCTTTCCATGATGAGTTCGTCCTGCTTTACTGCCCCAGCAGCACGTCGGACAGGGTCAAACCATGGATGAAAGAAAGACAGTTTCGTTGAGCCAGTGCCCAGATCAACTATTTTGACCGGGAACTGTGCAAAAGTACGTTGGGGTTTAATTCGAGGTTGCGCGTAGTTTGCATCATGGGCAGGTTTAAAAGCAGCTTTGTTCTTTCTAACGAACGCCGCTCGGGCTTTACACGTATGGCCGGCGTGATCAAAGCCTTCATTGTCAATAGCACTAGCGAGTTGACCATTGCAGCTGACGTCTTCAGCGCCATTGTTAGCGTCGCCCGGAGCATCGTTATCGGACGAACCGGGAACAATTGGGGGGTTTTCCGAGTCACGAGAAGGGGAAATCGGAGGATGGGACTGCACAGAGGCATGACTATCTTCGTCAAATAAATCATCATCTTCCGAGTTTTCGTCTTCCTCAAGGATTCTTAATTTTTTTCCGTCCGTGCCTAGATCAGGCGAGTCGGAGGGATGAGTACGTTTACCTACTACAGGGGTAGCAGGAAAAGAGTTGTTCTCAATAGTTGTGTCGGTGTGACCAGTAGGTCGTTCCTCTCCCTGGGGAGTAGCATTTGAATCAAGATGACCCTCTACCGGGTCCATGACATAAGCTAACTTCAGCACTGTTTAAGACAACGTGGCTCTGAACTAGAATATGTTTAATACGATTAATGGCTACAGAGACAGACAGAGGGGGGAAAGACAGCAGCAGCAGTTAAAAATGGCGGAAACAAAGACGATACAAAGAGCGGGAATTTCAAACCGATCAGGATGTGATAGCGGAAAATGCCAACGCGACCGGAACGGTGTACAAAAAGGAGTGAAAGAATGAAAACTAATCTATAGCTAGGAAAAGAACAAAAAAATGCAAAGGCAAAGAGAGCATAAGAGAAAAAAGATTGCAAGATGGGAGAATGGAGAGATGATACAATATGTACAGCATAAAGAAAAAAGCAGAGAGGCAAAGGCCTGCAAACCGAAATGGCAGGCAATAATAGTGATAATAGACACTTATCTGGGTGTTCGGAGGATTTCAGCGACAGGCCACTGAAGGGAGAACAAACCGGATCACACTGTGTTAGTGGAAGGGAAGTTGGTCTCCACCGAAGGCGTCCCGGGCGAATATCCTCAGTACACGTAAAAGTGAATCCAAGCTGTGCGCAGAGAGCTCAGCCATACGTCCGACCTCGACGGTAGCTCGCAGACACGGCATGCTATGCTATGCTATTATTAAAGGGACAAGGACTTCCAGCTGGCGCTGATTTCGTCCGAGGGGGGTGGGCCATGGGATTAGGGGGGGGGGGTGTCACTCTGGCTGTCAGTCGCTGATGCCCGCGCATCACTATTTTTTTTTTTTTTAATTTTATTTATTTATTTATTTATTTATATTTTTTTTTAAATCTAGTATCATGGCCGCCCGCGCCCTAGGAGGGGGGGGGGGGGGTCGAGTCGTGGGGGTGTGGGGTGTGGAGAGTTGAGTCTCCTTCGTTCTTGTCAGTGACGGGTCGTTTGTTTAGATGTATTGGATCAGGGGGTGTTTGTTAAGTAGTTGTATTGTGTGGTTTGTGGTGGTGTGCCAGTTGTCTGGGGTGGGGTTTATGAGACCTTCCAGTGAAAGGGGTGAGTTTAATATGTCTTCTATTCTAGCTCTGGCGTGGTTTATGGTTGGGCAGTCTAGGAGTACATGTTCTGTTGTGAGTGTGTGGCCGCATGTACATATGACTGGGCTGGGGTGGACCAGGTATCTCTCGCCCCCTAGTCTGATTCTTGTTAGTCGGGTTTGGTCTTTCCTTTTGCCTGAAAGTAGGATGGGTACGTTGTTTAGAACCCTTGTGAGGCCTTTACGTCTACCTCTTTTTGAGTGATGGAATTCCTTTTCCCATAGATTTTGAAAGGCTGGCCGGAGGGCGTTTGATCTTTCGGCTGCCGACAGGGGTAGGTTGAAGAAGGTCGATTCTTGGTCGAGACCTTTCTTTGCTATTTTATCTGCTTTCTCGTTACCTGGGATCCCTACATGGGAGGGAACCCAAATGAACTTGATTTCCTGGCCTAATTCAGTGAGTTCCGCTACTCTGAGTCTAATAAGATATGTTAGGTCTTCTCGGGAGGAGTCCAAGTTTTGGATCGCCTGGATCGCTGATAGGGAATCAGAGGCTATGAGAATTTGTTTGGCTGCCTTCAGGTCTGCTTTTATTACTTTGATGGCTCCTAGGATTGCCGTGAGTTCGGCTGTGAAGACCGCCGTGTGGTCCGGTAGTTTGATGGCTCTGTCCGATTTGTGGGGAACGTGGATACCTAGTCCGGTTGCGTGTGTGCGTGGGTCGTGGGATCCATCTGTGTAGACGATGATATAGTTATTATACGTGGTTGTTCTTTTTACGTCGAACTCTAGTCTCATTTTGGGCCCCTCTATTTCCTTTTGGAGCTTGGTTAGGTCCAGGTCTACTTCTATTTGGGGTAGTTTCCATGGTGGTACGCTTATTGGTGGGTTAGGTACTTTATTTGGTAGCTTAAGATTTATGGATTCTTCTAGCTTCTGTACCATTGTTTTTATTTGGGGTTGTTGAGTGGGTTCCCATTTTGGTGTGTGGTTGGTGTTTAGGGTTTGTTTGGCCGGGTGGTCGTCCGGCATTCCTATTGTTTTATAAAGGAGCTTAGCCGCTCTTTCTGCTATTATGATGTTGATGGGTTTCTGGCCGCACTCCGCCAGTACAAGGAGGTTGGGGGTATGTCTTGGGACTCCCAAGACCACCCTCAGGGCCCCGACCTGGACTGTCAGAAGTTTTTGGGTTAGCTTTTTATTGAGGTTGGTGAGGAGGGGGGCTGCATAAAGTAGCCTGGACATCACGTATGCGTGGTATAGATTTAGAAGTGATTTGGGGTCCGTGCCCCAATCTGCTCCGCTAACTTTGCGCATTAGGTTGATTCCTTTCCTGGCCGACTGACAGATTTGGTTTACGTATGGTGTCCAATTATTATTGTGTGTGAATATTACTCCTAGGAAAGTGATTTGTTTGCTGTATTCTATGTTGGTCCCGTCGATTTGAAGCTGAGGTACGGGGGTTCTTATTTTGTATCGTTTGGCGCGGTTGGTTTGAAAAATGATAGCCTGGGTCTTTTGAGTAGAGATTTTTAGGCCTGCTCTTACTAGCCATTTCTCGACTCTTGTCAGGTCTTGTTGGAGTTCTTGAAGTCCCCCTAATTCCATTTTATTCCCTTTCCATTTGTTCGTGATTTTTCCTGTTAGGGACGTGTCGTCTGCAAATTGCATTATTTTACTGTTCCTGACTACGTGTTGTAGACCCGTGAGTAGGAGTGTAAATAGGAGGGGGCTGAGTACCGATCCTTGGGGTACCCCGTTATCTAGGGTGTATTCTTTGGATATCGCGTTGCCTAATCTGACAGCTATCCGACGGTCGGCCAGGAAGGCTTGGACGAAGTTGTACATTTTGTTGGATATCCCTAGGTCGCCCATTCTACTGAGTAATTTTTCGTGCCATACCATGTCATAGGCTTTTTCTATGTCTAAGAATATTCCCACCAGTTCGGTTCTCCTTTCCCGGTGGGTGTTTAGAATTTCTTGTTGTAGGGAGGCCAAATGGTCTAATGTGCTGCGTTTTTTCCTAAACCCGCTCTGTTGGGGTGGTAGGATATGGTGTTTTTCGCAGTGTGACATGAGTCTATTTTTGAGAATTTTCTCTAATAATTTGCCCAGTTGAGATGTTAGTGCTATGGGCCTGTAGCTCCCTGGTTGGTATGTTGGTTTGCCGGGTTTGGGGAGTGGGAATACTATTGCCTTTTTCCACTGGTTGGGATATTGACCACTAGTGTATATATCATTAAATAGGGTTACTATGGCTTGTTTCATGGATGGGTGACTTTTTTTAATCATTTCGTATGTAATTAAGTCCGCTCCTGGGGCTTTGCCCTTCCCTGTATTTTGCAGGGCTTGGGTTAGTTCCATGATTAAAATTTCGCTGTCTAGTTCATAATTCTCTTTCCAAGTGGGTCTTTCGAAACATTGGCTAATGTGTGGTTTAAGATCTTTGAATTCTGCTGTTAGATTTTCGTTCGAGCTGGCCATGCTGAAGGTGTGGGCTAGTATGTCTGCCTTTTCTTGTTCGGTAGCGTACACCCTATTCTCAGTTTTTAGGGATGGCATGTCTGATCTTGGACCGTTATTGAGAGCTTTAATTTTGTCCCAGCTTTCCTTCATTTGGGATTTAATATTGAGTGATTCTGTGAAGGCATGCCAGTCTGCTTTCTTGGCTTCTTTAATAGTTCTGTCGGCTATCGTTTTGGCACGTTTGTACTCTATTCGGTTTTCGGGCGTTCTATGTTTTTTCCATATTTGGAGTTTTCGTTTCCTACTTTTTACAACGTGGTCACAGTCTTTGTTCCACCAGGATTTCCCTGGTTTCCAATTATCCGATCTGGTGGGGGTGCTCTCCTTGACTGCTTGGATAATCTGGTCTGTGATGTGAGCCGTTTTGGTGTCTATGGTAGGCTCTTCACCCCATGCCGATGCGAACCTTGTGAGCTCAAAAAATTTGTCCCAGTCTGTCCTTTTGGTGTTAATTTTGAAGGGGACCCCGGTGCGATCATGCTGGGGGAGTTCGCCCCTACTACTTATGATGACGAGTGTCGGGAAGTGATCGCTTCCGAGATTATCGCTGTTTACTTGCCATTGTGCCGTGTTGGCGATGGTGTTGGTGGCTATTGCTATGTCTAGGGTGTTCATGGTGTCCTTGTTGCCCTGGGCATACATATGGGTAGGTTCGCCCGTGTTCAGTAGACATCTATGTGTTTCATTTATGGCTTCCTCTAGTTTTTTTCCCGCTGGGTCGGCTGTTATTTGACTTTCGTCCCATTGGGGACTTTTGGCGTTCAAATCACCTACCACTATATCTCCAGCGAGCAGCAGCTGCTTGAGGTCTTCGATTGTTATTTGGCTATAGGTTCGCTCGGATGGGATGTAGGCGCACACTATTTTTAGTTTTCGGTTGGTCTGTGTGATTACTTCTCCTATTATGGCTTCAATTTGGGGGTTTATGTTGTGGTTTATTTCCGTGATCGCTAGTCCAGTTTTGGTGTAGATGGCTACTCCTCCTCCTTTCCTATCGGCTCTATTTTTATAAATTGGTGGGTAGTTGTACCCTTTTATTTGGGGGGGTTTGTCCCGGAAACCCGTCTCCTGGAGGGCGAGGATTTCCGGGGGATTGGGGGCTAACCAATTTCGGAATTCATCTAGTTTGGTGCTGAGGAACCTGCAGTTCCATTGGAGGATATGAAGACCTGCCATCTTAGCTTAATACTTGGAGTATATCTTTGAAGTATCGGAGGAAGATGTTGAGGTCTGATTCGGTGCCCGTTGATCTAATGTCTTTTATCTTGTGGACGCCCCAGCCCATTACCCAAGCAGTGAAGTGGTGTCGTTCACTCGAGCCCCGGGCGACCGATCCGCTCGGACCGAACCCACACTCTGCTGGTTGGGCCTGTCCGTAGATGGCCGACAGGTCCTCCCATGTGAGGAAGGGGGGGCTGGCCAGAATCGCCTCGTTCATCGACCCGTGCGCGGCCATCGTTTCTTGCTGCCCGTGGGCTGGGTTGTTTGGTGGTTTTGCTGTGTGGTTTGGTGGTTCGTTTTCTGTATTTGGCTGGTCCCGGTTGATGGGTGTTCTCGGGGTTCTTTCTGTCGCGTTATTTGGATTCGGTGCGTGTTCGGTATTTTCCGCCGGGAGGGTTTCACGGTTGTTGGTGGTGTTCTTCTGTGGGGGGTTTCTGAGGTTGTTTCGGGCTACTGCGTAGGACACTCTCCCTGGGTTGTTTTGTTGGGTGTCTTCTCGGTTGGTATGCTCCGTTCGCTCTGTGTCTTGTGGCGTTTGTTGATTGCTGTTGGTTGGTTGGGCTGGATTTGATCTATTTTTGTGTCCTGCTGGATCTCTGAGTGCTTCCGCGTAAGACTTTAGCCCCAAACTAGCGACCCGGGCAGCTTTGTCGTGGGCTTTTTTTTCTCTACATCCACCATAGTTGGCGGCGTGGCCTTTTCCGGTGCAGTTTGGGCAGATAAAGCAACTGCGGTCGTTGATCGTGCATGCAGTGGTCTTGTGGTCCATTCCGCATTTGGCGCACGTGGGCTCTCTTGTGCAAGCTTTTGTTGGATGCCCGAATCGTTGGCAGTTTTTGCACATGAGTGCTTTTCCTTTATATGTGTCCACGTAGAGGATCTCGCCTCCTATTTTGATGCTTTTGGGGAGAACTTCTCCTGGGAACTGTACAAGTACTGCTCGGCTCGATTGGCCATCCCTATTGGTTAACCGTTTGAGGACTCGGGCTCGGGGGTGGTTTTTCTTAATCTCCCCTTCGACGAAGGAAATTTCTTCGTCTGTGTGTATGGGTTTAAGTACCCCTAGTGCTTTGACCTGGGCTTCTTTGTCTCTGGGGGGGTTTGGGATTGAACATGTCACTTTGATTTCCCCGATTCGCGTTTTGGTCAGCGCTCGGGTTTGAACGTCTCTTGTCGCGCATGCTATTAATATGCGCTTTCCGTGTGCGACTCTTATTGTATCCGTCGGCGGTGAACCGAAGGTGTCGGACAGTGCCTCGTACAGTTGCCTGATCCCCATTTTGAATAGTTCGGGTGAGTTTGCCTCCGGGGTGATCAGCACGGGGAAGGCAAATAATTTCTTTACCCTTTTTAGCGGGGGGCGTTTTTGTAGCCGACGGTTGCGCGTTTGGGTATATGATTGCTCAGTTTCGGCTTCCGAGTCTGAGTCTTCGCTGGTCTCCTTTAGGGGAGTGACTTCCCCCTCCGGCTGTAGTGAGTACTCATTCTCTTTCTCGCACTCTTTACCTTCGCTTTGTTCTCTGTCTTCGCCCCTGGCTCTGGCGGCCGCCAGGCGAGTAATGGGCCCTTCCCCCTGGGGGGGTCGGTTGCTAGTCAGGCGGGCCCTACTGTCTTGACCTTTGTTCGCCTTCGAGCCGCTATTGGTGGACGAGTCAGCGTGGTCTCCAGGCGCGTCCATTCCGCTGTTCGAATTTGAATTCAAATGGCCCTCTTGGGTGGCCATTTTGTCCTTCGACCACGGGTCGACCCTAGCCAGCCCGCTCTCCTGGTTATCGTCTAGCGTAAGCTAAAGCTAATCGTAGGCTAAGCGTAAGCTCTGCGTTAGCGTAAGCTATTATTGACCCAAGCGAAAGCTCAAGCGTAAGCGTTGTTTCCTTCAGTTGTTGGGGGCTATAGTACCACTTAACACGTGCCGTTTATGGCGCCCAAGTAAACTTAAAACTTCAGTGAAAGCGTTTTGCCTTGATGTACTGTGAAGCATAGGCAAAGAGTGATAGAGATCAGTCACGGAGCTGTAGGTAGCTCCCGTCAACAACTATATTCTAAGTAGGAAGGATTCTAACGCACCGAGGATAGACAGACTGTGTTAAGATAAAACAACGAAAACGTGGCCGTTCTTGTGTTGGCTCCTCGTCTGTCGTTATAAGCGTAAGAGTACGGCTGTTTCCCCGTGGGTAGCAGACACGGCAACCCATGGTACCTCCTTATATACAGCCTGAATCGGGTAAATAGTGCACGAATTGCCGAGCGTGGTGCAACCCTTCTCAAGCAGATACCGTGCTATTATTAGGTATGATGTCAAGCAATGGATTACATTTACTGCAATTTATCCTAAACACTTTCAACGTTTTCTCGGCGAACTGCAACGGGCCGGGGAAGTAATGTGGCAGATAGAAGTTAGAAATTCACACGCATTTACAATCAGTTTAGTTCACTGAATGGTTCTGCTTCTCAAACACACGTAGCCTCTTCTCAGTGTCATTTGTACTTATAGTTGGAAACAGCGTCGTCTGCTCGAACGATAAAAAGGATGTTGGGTTCCAACCTCGGCGTGGACCCAACCTCGGCCAAAATGTCAAACACTGGCTCACAAATAGTAAAGTATATTAACTTTCAGGTCCTCAGAATCGGTATAACCACGGGCACATCAGTTATTAGCCATCCCACTGGCCTACAGTTTCTCACTGAACTACGTTGGTATGGCTGACATATATAGTGCCGCTCACAACACGGTAAAGCTTGAATTCTAAAACTTGATGTCCAAAAAAGTGTAAATATAAATCAGACGAAAAAGGTGATTGCGGTTTGCAGATGTAAGGTGTTTTCCGACATTTTCGTAATCAGTTCAAGCCGCCTGAATTTATGACTCAGTCATGTTTCTTCCTCTTAGTTTGGAAACAAACAAAAACGGATTCTGCATATATGGGTTAGCGGTTTCCAGTAAGGTGATGGCAAGACGTGCTGAGTCAGTATTGCCTATACAATTCTAACTCAGCCTACTCCGAAATACCTAAGCACGCACTGATTTTGATTTGCGGCTGGAATGTGAGCTCGCGCTATTCTCTAGTGTTTCCGTCTCTTTTTTCCAGCAGAGCGGTTTGTTTATAATTGCTGTCAACGCGTCTAATCAGTACATTATGGAAGGCAGTCACTAAATCAGCTCGCGCAGCTTCTCCCAGTGTACAGACCATCATAATGATAGAGGTAGGCAAGAGGCATGATTCTCATTAGCTTTCGTATCTGCGGGCGCCATGAGGATCTATGTTTATTTCAGACATGAGGTGCGTATCAGTGTGTATCTAGTAGCCCTTTAGTCTACAGATGGGAAAAGGCATAGATCAGTCAGGACGCCCCACAGCCGCATCAACCCATCATCACTCCTATAGTCCTGAGGCAACTTCATTGGCTGCCAGTCAAACAACGAGTCTCGTAAAACATCGCCTGTTGACTACAAACTCATTAACTACTGACCCCCGGCCAGTACGACACCTGTTCCGCGATACCCCCAACTAATGTAGTAGTTCTTAGTTCGTCACGGACTGATTATGTGTCAGTGTGTTTGTCTGTCAGTGTGATTGAGTGTGCCAGTGCGTGTGTATAGGGCTCGGGAAGCTGACGTCATCACGCCAGTCGTAGCGGCCATCTCAGGTTGTGAGGATACGGGTGACTAAGCGCCGCTCATAAGGGAAATCCGCCCCGCGGCGCTGTTTTTCAGTCACGTGTAAACGGTCAGGAAAGCCCTGACGTACTATAAGCAATGACAGCAAGTCTTCCCATCGCTGTAGGAAATCGCTCACCATAATCTGTTTTTGTTTGTCTCCAAAGAAGCAGAAAAAAGAAGAAAAACGTGTTGAAACTATTTCGCTACTACAACTGAAGATCTCATGACTATGGTATCCTCAGTCTTAAGATGGCCGCGGCCGGCTGACGCGCCGACGCTGCTAGGCAACGCGGGAAACTTCCCGAGCCCTATTGCAGAATCCTTTAGTGTTTCTCTGGTCTTGTGACCCCCTCCACTCCCACTCTTTATTTGTAAAGCGCTTAGAGCCATTATTATTATTATTAGGACTGACTTTGGCCTGACATTGCCGGTCCTGACAGCCGAGCGCGCGGATTTCCCGAAGGCGGCCACGGACGGTGATCAAACCAACTAGACATTACTCCTGCAGCTTCAAGGCCGATTTTTTTTTCCTGTAACACTTGCGTTCCGAGTTGGCGCTATGAGTGAAAGAGTGATGAGCGCATGAGTCGCGTATCCTCTCAAGATAGTGGCCGCCACGACTCGGCGTGATGACTGACGGCATGCTTCCCGAGCCCTATAGGCCTATACTGAAGTGCAGCAAACATTTCCAATAAATTTGTGACAATTGTCACACATTATCAACCGGCTGTTTGGTTCATCTTAGGACCACGTATTGACCAACACGACACAATCGAGTCATCTTTTATTTCAGTTTAGTCTAACATAAGTGGTAATGATTTTGTTTGATTTCTTATATCTAACATGTAATCTGGTAGTTTACGAGCATTGCAAACGCACGGTGATGTGACAGTTAAATGACTGAAGAGACCAGTGGTGGATCCAGGGGGAGGGGGGCCTAGGGGCACTGACGTGCCCCTCAGTTGTCAGCCCTGACAGTACATAAGGTGTCATGTGCCCCTGCATTCACAGGGGCTCATGTATAATGTATAGCAGTACCTCGTGCTGTGCAGGGGCGGATCAGTTACCTCGAGGGACGGGTTTGTTTGGGACCTTCAACCTGATACAAAAGGCCTCCCCGACCCTAGACCTTGCTTCCAGAGTCTGAAAAATCGAAAAGTGTAGGGGGGTGGGGGGGGGGAGAGGGGGAGGAGGGGGCGGGGAGAGAGAAGGCACATGCGTGTTAGGGAGCGGGGGGGGGGGGGGGGCGTTCCAAACACCCCCGAAAGGGTTATAGCATTTGTTATAGCGGCATTTTAAAAGAATTTTGGATCGGGGGGTGGGAGGCCGGAACCCCTGTAACCCCCCCCCCCTACACACACACACACACACACAGATCCGCCCCTGCTGTGCGATACGCTGTCATTGCATCGAATGAGCGGCAGACAGCTGTGACAATAAGCCGCTTAGTGACTGCATGTCAACCCTGGCTGTGGGAAAGGATTTATGACCTCATGCCTCAGGCGCCAAGCTATTCTGGCACTGCCCTTGAAATATCAGTCAATTTTATTTCAAGCAATGGGTGTGTTAGGATGAAACTATGACTGAAGAGCGGCCCCAAAGTATTAGTCTGTGCGGGACGGCCCTCAACGACTGACGGCCGCTTCACTGAGTCACACTGTTATGCGGGGGCCGGGCCGCGGCCGGACAGGGACTTCGATTGCCTATGGAGTACGACCTGAACACTGATCAATTCAGGCGCACTTCAACTGTGCGGGCACTTTGATTTACCAGGGCTTTTTAACGGGCAATCCCGCCGTCTTTTTTCCCTGGATTGCGCCTGTACCGGCCGGCACAGTTGGAGTGCGCCTGAGTTGATCAGTGTTCAGGTCGTACTCCATAGGCGATAGATTTCCCTGTCCCCCCATAACCCGCCCGTCAGGGCCGTCCATGATCACCTCGGTGCTGTGGACGTTAAACCCGCCGAACTAACCAACCTGGCGTACCGGCCGGGGTCGGGACGGGGGCTCGACTGACTGCTCCACTGACTCACTTAGCTGACCCAGTCGGACCGCCGGCCGGCGCCCCGGGGCCGCGGGCCCGGCGATCATGTTCGACCAGGCATTCGCGGCTCATTTTCGCTCCGACGCGAGCCGCTATTTCAGATTCATGAAAGTTTTTAGGAATAGTTGTTGGCTTTAAATGCGCTCTCCCCATCGTCGCCTAGATAGTCAAGTCAGTTATATATACACTCCTTCGACGACCAAAGTCCCGATCCCGGTCACCAGCGCAGTTGTGCGCTGGGCCCGCTCTATCGCTCAATGAGCGATCGTGGACTTTACAAGAATTATTGCAGTACTCTCCCCTGTATAATGGTTTCGTCTGCATTCGGAGACGGTGAAACCTTTTATATTTCTTAGTTGAAATTTGTACGTTGCATCATTTGAAATCCGTGTCATTATATCGCATTGTTCTTTTGCTTTATTTTTATTTTTTATTTTGGATTCTGCCGGTAGATGCATATGACTGACATTGCCGCAGTGGTTGTTGCCCTCCGTTATGATCCGGCGGCCCTGACAAGCTAATAGTGAGGTTGTGTTTAGTGCACAAACGACTCCCAACAACGATCTAGAACGAACTCACGGCGGATAATCAATGAGCCTGGCATGGACAACACTGACCCCAAACGGCTGCAAGAGGCAAAGATCCGCAGGGGCACCCCGGGCTCATGAGGATCCATGCCTTTTGGAGATTGGAGTGGCCTGCTGGTCATCCGCCGTGATTTTGCTCTCGTTCTTTGTCGGGAGTCGTTCGTTTCTAACGGAACCTCATTTAACTCATTCTGCCCGCGACACACCACAGCAAGATATTGCTCGACCATGACAGTTCAAGGGTGGTGGCAGAATAGATCTGCCACCACCTTCAACTATCATGGTCCATCTGTCTCCTGAATTGTAATGCAGTCCTCAGAAGATAACTCCTGAAGTGTGGGTATTTCATACCTCAGGCACAATGAGTTAATGATGATCTCAGCATGCACTTGTGACGAAACCACATGATCGTTTTCTTTGTTGTTTCAGGGGTGACATCCAACCCGACTGGACAAAAATACAAAAATACGTTTGCCATTTTTTGTTAGATTGCAAAGATACTGCAGTTGTCAATATGCACTATCATAACAAGATACTGTGAGGCATGTCTGTAGATGCTTTGACAAGTAAAACACAATGGACACATTAAAGCATATTCCAGAAGCCATTATAAAGTAAACATTATATCTATCCACAAAATGGTAACATACAGTGTCAGGTGGTGTCTGATGTCTGGAGCGAGAAGCCTGTGGAGCCATAGGCAGTCAAAAATACAGAAATTGGGTGTAGTGATGTTTTCAAAGGATGGTGCACCTTCAACATTAAATGCTGCTGAAACCAAGTCTTTAAAGGATGCCGTGGCTTACCGTCTTAACAGTCGGGGTGTCATTCAAGTGTGTGGGCGTGACACTGTGGACCTGCTGCAGGGGTTGATCACCAGTGATGTCACCGAGCTTACTCAGACAAAGGCTGCTGCTGCCCAGTATTCCATGATGCTTAATGTCCAGGTGGGTGTGCTGACAGAGCACATAATGATTGATGACCAGGGCTCATGCTCATGAGTTTTCAGTTGTGCATCAGTCATCACATAGTGTTTTGAGTGCGACCAAAATGTTTTTGCAATGCTGAGAAAACGGAATATGGACTTCTTTTAATCCTTTTCATCCTGATACACCCGTTGCTTGAAATAAACTTGACTATGATGGTTAAAGGGTTGTGCCAGAATAGCTTGGCGCCTGAGGCGCCAAGCTATTCTGGCACCACCCTTTAACTAAAATGGCTGATCTTTCTCGCAATCTGTAATATAGCCATCATAGTGTAATAAGCAAATTTTATAATATCAGCCTGAGGATGTAATAGGTTAACAGGTTTTCAATTGATTGATTCTGTTCAAGCAAAGTGAAGGCTGATGCTGGCTTTCCCAAAGCACGCAGGTTATCGAATGCCATCTCACATCAAACTTGAACCTGACAATATCAGAAAAACCTGGGAGTTTGCTTCTGTGCAATACACATGTATCTAAACCATATTGTTTTCCTCCCTACGTCACACGACCAGTCACTTTAGCGCAAACCGTACCATGTGACCATGATATAAAAACCCCTGTAGCGAAAAATGGCGGACGTTTTATAGCCCTCTGGATGACGCATCTTGGATGCCAGTTTTGTTCTATAAAAGATCGCCAAACGTTCTAAAGTACAAAGTTACTTAGTGTTGTTCGAAACAACAAGCACACTCGGTACTGGAGACGGCAACGTCATGACATATTTTAAATTACGTCATAAGTCTATTATGTATAAAGGTATATTCCTTTGACGTCAGTCATGTCTGGCGTGATCCAGGTCGCAAGATGTCTTCTTGATTTCTTTTATGAAAATAGTGGAGGAATGAAAACAAATACGTTATTGGTCGGAGGGGTTCGCTGCACAGACCCTTGTAGGCCTTCGGGAGGTCAAAGGAACCATTGTACCCCTCAGGCCTTCGGGGTACAATGTTTCCTTTGACCTCCCTCAGGCCTACAAGGGTCCGTGCAGCGAACCCCTCCGACCAATAACTAATAATATATCATGCCAACAAATACTGTCTCATGAGTCAAATAGTGCACATACTGTGCCTTGGCTGGTCGGTAGATTTTCCACCATGCCAGTATTTCACATTTTATGATCGACTCCGCCTAATCAGACAAAATCTAGAAGAGGACATTAGTCTGACTAGAGTGCTAGTCATATAAAAAATTTGAATTATGGCACCACTATGCTAAAAATCACTTTATTTCTTCATCGGTCCCAGCACAATAGATCTAGCTGCTGGCAATACAGCTTCAGTGGATTGTGTCCCAGAGCTGCATGCACAAGCAGGTAAAAAAAGTGAAACAACAGAATTCAAGGACTCGGTGACTATGGAGTGAAAATATGACATGTATGACACACATTGTGACCAATCAAAATGTATGATCTTTGAATGATTTTTAAGTTCATCACTTTGCAAACATTTATAATTTCTTGTACTGTATATATGCTGGTGGAAAATGTGCATTCACAGGGTAGAGTTCTCTATGACCTTATCCTGTACAACAAGTCAAAATTGATGGAGTCCTGCTTTCTGATTGAGTGTGATGACACATTGAAGGAAGACTTCATGAAGACCATCAAGCACTACAGGATTCGCAAAAAGGTGACAAACGTAGCATCATTGTGTGCTGGTCTGTGATTTTTGGACTTTACAGCCTGAAGCTATAATGTCCAAAATCACATAGCACAAGTACATAATAAACGAAACCAGCACTTTTGATTCAGGAAAACTTGCTAGGTTGGTGGGGAAAAAAAAAGCATTGATAGGGGAAAGGACTGTGGTACAGTTCACTCCTTTATACCATTGTTCTCTCCCTCATGATTTTTTTTTTTTTATTTATACCTGCCTGCTTGGTAGTTTTCCAGCACATGTGTGATAATTTCTTCAGCAAAGTTTGGAAGCGTCATCAATTCTCACTCTGCAGTGGCTGATGTATTTTGCTCACCGTACCTTGACCCCTTCCCTGCCACCGACACATGATTTTTTTCTGAAATCTTTGTTCATTCAACGACAGAAGTCTCAGCCGTTCAAGGAACTTGATACAAAATGGTCTCAGCAGAAGACATAGATTCTCATGATCCCCCACAACTACAGGGGCTCAGGAGGATCTGTGTGTCTTGCAGTTGGATCATGTTCTTTTGTTCTCGACATTGAACGGGTTGACCAGTTTTATGCCTGTGATATTCTAGAGGGTGTGGGTCACTGCCCAATGCGCAAAAGGCCGTCGGGCTGACGTCGGCTGATGTTGGTCCACGCACAGCTGTGCGTGGGCCAACACCAGCCGACGTCAGCCCGACGGCCTTTTGCACATTGGGGGGGTGTCTGCTCAGTTTACTCCAGGTCATCCTTTTTCTAATCTGCACTTGCGTTGTAGTTACTTAATTGACAGTGACTTAATTGACCTAGTAGTTCTCATCCAGAGGCATGTTAACTCAGATGAAGGTTGTGCTTGATTTCCCTGTTTGTGTTCATCTTCCGCTGTCACCACCATCTGCCCAAGCTTTGTTGGTTGGTTGTTGTGTTGGTTGGTTTTATTTTTCAGTAAAAATATATGTAATTAGTTTAATTTTTTTTCAGGTGGATATTGCTGATGTCAGTAGCGAGTATCAAGTGTGGTCCATTGTGGGTGACCTTGACCCTACAAAGCCCTTGACCCCATCCCCTGAAGTTGGGGGAAAGACAATTGATCTTCCAAATGCTGTGTTTTCTCTTCCAGACCCTCGCGTCCCACACTTTGGCTACAGGGTCATATTCAGAGATGGAGAAGGTATATATACACTTAACTTACAGCAAAGTTGGATATATATGTCAAAATTTGGTAAACAACACTTTGTGTGTGGTTCCAACTACATTCTTTATGTGTTAATCACTTTTAATTGCATACATACTAATTAAACTTCAGATGTAATGACAAACCAACAATTTTGGACCCCTGTAATTTGTAAAGTTGCGTTTTCTTAATTACTTTTGGAGGATTTTATTTATATTAAAGTACCATTATGCATAACTCTGAAGACACATTTCAGCACAATTTGTGTTTGTTATGCCTTGTCAACACACCTAATGATCTTTAACAGCAGTTTGGACATGCAGCAAAAGCACATGCGTAATCACACTTATTTATTCTGCACGTGCCATTAGCGTGTCAGTCTATTTTTAGCTGTTCCTCATACTAATAGCATTGTATTTCTAGAACGGAGTGCAGTAATTGTCGGGTTACTTGATATAAAGACGATGTATGCTGAACTAGATTGTCCTGTGTCTAAATGAACCATAACTATAACCATAACCGTAGCTTTTCATATAACCATCTACAGAAGTGTATCTATGAACATTTACGGCGGTAGTGGGCCTTTAAGTCTTAATTAAACTCCAAGAACTAAATGACCTACATTCTGCAGAGTGGAAGTCATTTAGTTCTGGGAGTTTAAGAGTTAATGACGTGTACCTGCTTTGGGACTTTGAACAGTACTGGCTGCCCTGGAGCAACTCCACTGTCGTGGGACAGAGTTAAGTTAGTTCAAACAATTGTGTGTATTTTGCATTGCTTGTTGAATGGGGATAATGTTATTATTGTCACATTACAATTATGGCTGCAGAGTTTTAATTTTTTATTTTTGGCTCACCTGTGATAGCAAAGTGAGTCTATGTAATGGGCCATCATCCGTGGTAAAAAAAAACTTTAACATTGACATTTTCTCGCAAGCTATTCAAGCGACAGTCTTCAAATTTGGCCCAAGCATACTTTGTGGGCATGACCTATCTAAACATATTAATTTCATTGATCTTACTCAAAGGTCAAGGTCACAGGTGGTCCAGAAATAGGTTAAAAATAGTATTGTCACTTCCCCCCCCCCCCCCCCCCCCCCCCCCACTCCTCAAATGCTATTGTCCACTTCAAGCCCAAACTTTGTACAGAGATATCTGATAAGACCTTTGTATGCATATTGATTTGGCTGACCTCTCGAAAAGGTCAAGGGTCACACGAAGTCCAGAAATAGGTACAAATTGTGATATATTTTCACAAAAACTGTTTTTCCTCAAATACTCTTTCCAATTTCATACCTAAACATTGTACAGAGGTACCTGTTCGCAAGACCTTTCTGTGCATGCTTATTTGGATGACCCATTTTACATTTGCGGCTGTGTTATTCTTTTGAGAGCATGTTTGTGTTAACCCGTATCATACTGAGGCTAAAAGCTTCAAATTTGTACACTGCCATATGCAAGCTAGATGATAGTACTTACAGATGAGGATATAGACCAATGGCTTTAGTTCAAAGGTGGTGCCAGAAAAGCTTGGCACCTAGAGGTGTCAAGCTATTCTGGCACTACCCTTGAACTATTTTAGTCAAACTTATTTCACACACTGGTGTATTCCGAATGATAAGGGTTAATCATAGGAAAGATATCCAATATTCATTTGAGTTATTTTGGATAAGAATTACACACCTTTTTAGTAGGGTTCACTTTCTTTTGCACAGAGAATTGCGATCGATTTTTGTTGTGATGCGTATTTTCACTACAGTATTGTAAAGTTTGACCTACATTAGACTGTTAGGTTCGAGCAGGGTCGCGATCTTTCTAGTGACATCAAAGTAAACATGTTTCGCAACAGTTAGCAACAATCACGGATTTTCTTAAATTAGTCGAAGTTTGTAGAAAGTTGTAGGCAGTGTTCTTTCTCATGAATATTAATAAGTTTTGGTTACGTTTTCTTTTCTGATTGGTTGTGTTGTGTGAGTTTGCTGGATTGTTCTGGAAATCTGTAATAGTATTGTAACCGGCTGACGCGGTCCCTCCAGCTGAGACGCTATGATGTTTTTTTTTTTATTCCTTTACCCTCTGGCCACCCAAGTCTCTTAGCCTTCACGCTACCCACGCTTAGCCAGGGGCCGCAACCCAGCAACGAGTCAGTCAGCTAGTCATTTTGTAGTACTTTGAAAGTTGTGTTAGGTAGCCCGTGTTCTAGCCTCTATAACTTTTTAACGGCTTTACCGATCGAGAATCCGTAACTCACATCAGTTTCCTCATGCAAC
Source organism: Semisulcospira habei (assembly GCA_036245525.1). Classification (NCBI taxonomy): domain Eukaryota; kingdom Metazoa; phylum Mollusca; class Gastropoda; family Semisulcospiridae; genus Semisulcospira; species Semisulcospira habei. Next base: position 196,318,586 of record BTPG01000006.1, read on the forward strand.
TCCCCTTCTACTCATATGCTCTGTGTTTAGTGATTTTATGACCACCATAGTTCAATTAGCGATTTTCTTACTTTTACAAATTCCAATGAGCTCTCTTAGCCCATTTTAAAATTTAATAATAAATTCCTAGGACTTCCCTCTAAAATATAGTTTATGGTAGCTAGTAGCTATTCACATTTCCTGTCTTTTGCTTCAAACCCGAAGCCTTTGTGATAAGTAATTATTGAGTTATGGCTCTTTTTGTAGTACCTAAGAAGCACAGATTTACCCATTTTTCGGTCTGTCTGGAACCGTTTCTTGGTCCGCGCCGTGTTGCTCTCTTTGCGGTTCGCTCGCAGAGTATTTAAGCCGGTCAGTGCCAGAGCGGGAAGTCTTTGTCCTAAGAGTCGCCCACTGACAGTATAGCTACTACCACTCTGAGCCATCACTGAGCTTATCTTCAACCGTATCTCCACTGGGATATCCGTGCTGTTTTTCTGCTATTTGATAAACGACAAATAAAAGTACGTCAACGCGACCTCTGCTTCGGCTTCTTATATTCCCCAACCTAATTCACCCACAAACACCGGGTGCACACAAGTTCTCAGTATAAAAGATGGTGTTAGGAAATACATGTATGTGTGTACATTGTATGAGAGATTCAGTGTGTCAAAAGTGTTGATGCATTTTAGAGGAGACAGTGTATTAGTGTTGGTGCATTTGTGGATGCATTGTGCGGAGATTACATCGCTGCAATAAAATATTGTTGGAGCTGTTACTCCAGTGTGGTCTACAACCTTCTGTCACGTGTGATGAGTTGCAGCCGAGTGAAGTTTCTTTACAAGAACCCTACGTGCGTGTGTCTTGTGTGATTAAAGCATACTACGACTACCACGTAACAAACCCTCGGAAAGGTCAAAGGTCACAAGAGGTTGACAAAAGTAAAAATGACAACATTTGGACAGAATTTAGTGTTATCAAAGTTTTGAATTGGTCATACATGTGAGCCATAAGGGCTTTGCCATTTTTTAAAAAATTTACAAACACTTTTGAAAAAAAGTACAATTTTTGGGTTGCCTTTCCTACCTAGAGTCACTGACCTGCAGCAATCAAGGAGACAAATATCGGGAGTTGCGCTACAGATGGGGGATTCCAGAGGGCCCCATGGACCTTCCACCTGGCAATTGTCTGCCACTGGAGAGCAACCTGGCGTATATGAATGGGGGCGAGTATAGCTATATTCAGCTGTTAGAGCCATAGATTTTTATAATGTATGATAAATATTTTCCCCTTAAGCTAGTAATAGAAGTTTGATTTTGTTATTGTATTGTAATATGCATAGGACAACAATAAATATACAGTTAATGTCCTGCTTTTGTCCAGTTTTAATCTTGAGTTATTAGATTGTTTAACACATTGAGCAATTGGTTTGAAATCTAAAAACTATAGACTACATGACACTTGCAGTTTGGGATACTAATCAACAATGATAGGTTAGGGGTGGTGCCAGAATTGCTTACCACATAAAAGTGCCAAGCTGTTCTGGCACCACCCTTGAACCATCATGGTTAGTCCATGGGTTCTTTTAGTTGTGGAATAGGGCCAAATATGTTAATTTCTTTCCAGTGAGCTTTGTGAAAGGCTGCTACATTGGACAGGAGCTGACTGCCCGCACCCACCATACTGGTGTCATTAGGAAAAGAATTGTGCCACTTGTTTTTGACAGGTATACATCTCTGTATTTAACTCATTCAGCCCTGACACACCACAGATATGTATGAATTGACTATGATAGTTCAAGGGTGGTCCCAGAATAGCTTGGCGCCTATAAGAGCCAAGCTATTCTGGGACCACCCTTGAACTATCATGCTCGATCTGTCTCCTGAATTGTAGTGTAGTCCTCAGGGGACAACTCCAAAATGTGGGTAATATGTGCCTCGGATGAAATGAGTTAAGAGTTTGTTGTATTATATCACTCTTTTCAACTGGAGATATCTACTGGTATATATGTGGGCAAATGAAAATTTAAAATGCCATTATGAAATTTGTTTTCTCAAAACACATTACCGATGGTATTACTTTTAGGAAAAGGTTCCTTGCTAGTCTAATTTTAGCCCAAAATTGTTGTGTACGAGTATGGTCATGATGGCATGTGAGGGGCGCCATAGCTACGGTGGTAGCCTCCCTTCCGGTTCAACCACGCATGCGCTCAGCGCTTACCACTTCAGTTACTTTCTTTGCTAGTCAGCAGTAGGTTGTGTACGCCTTGTGCTCTCTACGTTCGGACGTTTTGTCTTCGGTGGAAGACGGGTGTTTCGAGGATTTCCTAGGAAGGGAGAGAGAAGTTTTGTGGCCTTTGGGCTTGGACGCTTTCGTGTGGTTACGAATTCGGCGTGCCGGTTCTCAGAAGACACCTTGTGAACTTGACTCACTAGTTGGCCGGTCGGCTTGTGTCCTCCTAGGCTGGTGCCTTTTGGCTTCGCCCTTGGCTAGCTTCGTAGACTCGGATGCTACCTGGTTGCTGCCTGTGTCTCGCGGTTCTGTTCCTACTTCGCCGTACCAGTTCACTGTCGTCTCTGCGTCCTACCCCGTGCGCAGCCCTTGGCCTGTCGGAACCGGTCTTCGTCGCCATTTTGGTGGGACGGCGCCGGGCTACACTGCGTGCCTGTCCTTTTGCGTGCCTCTTCTTTTGCTTATGGCAAGGTAAAATCTCGGTCACTGCTTCCGTCCGGTGCTCAGGGGAAAGGGTAGAGCGCCGTGCGTCAGCATACGCCGTGAACTCTTCTTCGTTCGTTACATTTCATTTTGCGGGCCTGCGGGGGCACGTTCGCTTGCAGTTCAATGCTATGCTTTGTTTTGCAGTTGGCACTTATACACCTGTTCAGATGTGGCGGATGCCAGTGGCCTATTGACGGATATGAGTTGCCTGCCTGTTCGCCTGTACTTCTGCGCTGCCGTGTCTGGTCTACGCCCCTGGATAGTAGAGCAGTGGACTCAGCTATGGAGCTTTGCCGACATAATCGGCCAACACCAGCACGGACGAAGGTTCAAACACCGGTAAGAACCACAGACCCGACTAGTGGGTATTACCTGGTGTTAGGACAGTCTACGCCGCAGCTTAGGCTGCAAGCCCGTCCTCCTGCACCGGCAGCAGGCACAGACCCGACTAGTGCACGCTGTACGGTCGCAGATACAAGAGCTAAGCTTCGGAGCAGCCCCCTTCTCAGAAAAGTATACACACTGGTGATCACCACAGACCCGTGTAGTGGTGCTTACCAGACGTTAGAAAAGTTATGCTGCGACGGCGGTCACGAGCAGTTCTACCACACCGGCAGCTTACACAGACCCGACTAGTGTACGCTGTCCGGTTCGGTCGACTTCGTTGACACGAGATACCTTACAGTATCACAGGCGACTGGTGGTTCTGGCAGGCAACACTACAGTCACGCCGCGACTTTGGTCGCGTTCCCGTTCTCCGACACCAGTAGCTAACGCAGACAGACTAGGGGACGTTCTGTTTCGGACGTTCGTCGGCACGGGTTATCTGACAAGTACATCACGGCAGTTCTACAGTCCCGCCTCTGGACTCTTCCCGGTTCCACCGGCTTCAACGGCAAGTTCGGCGCGGGAACAGGTGCAACACCGTTAGCTGGTTTCACACTTACGCGGCTGCTTACAAAGATGGAGCTTCGTCCTCGTCGCTCTTATCGCAAGAGGTCAGCGCTTCAGGCAAGATCTCCCCGAAGGGTTCCGGTACAGGGGCAGTGCTGCGGCGATAGATTCTACGAGAGAGAAAGAACTCATTCGCCGGTAGCAGGTTCAGACCTCAGAAGACGGCTCTGGCTACACCCCTACGGCAAGAACGCAGCTCTACAGTCCAGTTCCGGTTCCTCACTCAGTCGAGCGCGCTTGCCGGACACACTTCCGTCTTCAGGGAGCGGTAGTAGACGCGCTGCATGCAGTTGGGACTTGGAGTCCCCTCCTCTTGCGGAGGGGTTCTTCGTTATTCGCCGCCATACAAGTCTGCGCCGGTACGCTGGTGGGGACTTCCTATGACCAGGTTGAGACAAGTACCCCGAACAGTGAGTCTTCGAGACCAGTCGACTTCCACTCGTTAGATCGGGGAGTTAGGCGCACCCATCAAGAGGCGACCAAGGTAACAAGGTGGGACCCAAGTCGGAAGCAGTGGCTTGTTGCCCCACACAGAGCGTTCGGCTCCTATCAGAGGGCGCCTGGCGGAGACGAAAGCTCCGGACAGAGATGCCCAAGAGTAACAGGTGGTACCCAAGGCAGTGTCAGTGACTTGTTGTCCCGGACCAGTAAAGCAAAAGACACCTTCCGGGGCTCTTGTCAGCGGGAGGATTAGCTGACAAAACTCGGCTTAGAGGCCTAAACCAATGATTCTTCCGCTGGCCTGGCGGCGGCTTCCGACCATACGTCGCTCCCAGGCCTGGCTCAGTCGGCGGATCATCGGCACGACAGCGAGGCCCTTACAATCACGGGACCCGGCCTCGAGAGATGACCTCTCCACTGTCCTAACAGTCCGCAGGCCAGAGTGGACTAGCGACAGTTCGACAGAGCCGGCCAGTTAACAAGCTGGGACCCAAGTCAGCGGAGTGACCTAGACGTCCCGGTCCATTAAGCTTGTGGTCGCTTTTCGCGGAGGGCCCTCCTAAGGTACCCTTACCTTGGCGACCAAGACACCATATCTTGAGCACTTGCCAACCGGAATGATAGTTGGCAACCCCCCTCCTTGGGATAGCTAAGACCAATTATGCTGCCGGGCTGGCGTCGGCAACCGACCTTCGACGCTTCCAGTCCCGGTCCAGGCGATAAATCATAGACAGGACATGCAGAAGCCACTGCTCGGCTTCTCGGGCTCAGGTCAGTGACGCTTGTCTAGGTGAGAGCTTGAATCGCGCGGTAGCGCGCATGTTTGGGTATGTTAGTTGTTGCGGTACGGCAACTAGAGCCTTGTCTTTCCAGCTAGGCATTTTAACCCTTTTGCCACTGGTGTTACAATGTTGCATTCCCAGCGGCGTGGCGGTTCGCCAGACAGCTGGGGCACAACACCTCTTATCCTTGAAAGGCTACAATCCTAGAACCCTGAACCGATTACTTCAGCTTTGAGAAAATGGAGATGAGAAAACAGGGTGGTATTCTGACTCGTAGTTCAATTTAGTTCAATAACTTGATTATACACTTAAGGGCAATTACAATCAAATAAAACTCTTTCAATAAGCATTGATTAATAAATTTATTATTATGATTATAATTATTGGGCGCCCTCGCCCGGGCTGTACTCACGTTGGCGCCATCTCCCATCGCGGGTTACACCGGCACTTCTACGGCTTGCGGCTTCAGCAAGGGCTACAGGACCGCTGCACTTCACATGACAAGTTCTCGGCTCAGTGTTGTTGGGCCACGCCCTCGCCCGGCCGGGCTGACGAGAACCCGCTCTAGATGCAGTGCAGAGAGACGACCCCACGGTGGGACCCCTTCCCGGCAATCGGTCACGATCTTGCAGTTCGCCTGACTTCGGTCGCGATGCTCACTACGCAGAGACCAGGGATACGAGGAACAGGAGACGACGTCCCAGTTCCAGTGGGTTGCTACGATGGGAGGTCGGGCGCTCCGAGGTATCTTCGTCGCCGTTCGAGTTCGTGGGACCGGCCCTCGGAGACTCCGCTGTTCCTTCCAGGTGCTGGGTCCGCCTTCGTTGGATCGCCGCCGCCCGGGTTCCACGGGCTTCGGAGCAGTTAGACTTCCGTTCTCCTGCGTGCGGGACAGTCTGCATATTCCGCTTGGCCCCAGAGGACTTCGTTCGCTGTGGCTGGGCGATGATAGCTACTCCACGTCGCTACGCTCGCAGTTACAGGAGGTCTTGGATTCGCCGCCAGCTGCCTAGAGATAGAGGAGGGAGTCTCCTCTGGCCTTGGACGAAGCAGGTCCCCTCATCGAGTCAAGCATTTCAAGTCTCTTCCTCATCCGTTCGGGTGCCGGGTCCTTGTCGCTGGCTTCTGTCTCCGCTTCAGGACGCTGGGAGGCACTGGTGGCTTCAACTTTGTGATCCTACTTCTCTTCTGCTGCCAACGCTTCACTGCGGCTACAGACTGCGTCTGATGGTTCCAGATACCGCCCTGCACGCTTCTCGCGGCCGACTGAGTTGGAGAGCCGACCACGCAGGGCTCCGCGCGGTGGTGAACTTCCTTCCCCCCCCCCCCCCCCCCCCCCCCCCGCCCCCCGGCAGACCCACAAGGAGGCTAACAAGGACGGTGGCACAGCCGTTTCACGCTGCTTCACAGCTGGATGTAGCAGTCTTCCAGGTACTCTGAGGCTGGACAGGCGCGCGGTCATCGCAGACCGTCGGACGGGATTGGCAAGGACCACTCTTCCGCGGAGGCGCAATTCGTCTGCTGCACCGGATGGTGGCTTACATCCGAGGGACGGAGGCGACGTTTGTGACACCGACGGCACAGTCCCGGGAACGGCATGGCAGCATACTCCAGGCGTGCGTTGATGCCTAGCAAGTAGCAGTCTACCTTCATAGAGGTCAGCGTGGTTGAGGACTGGTCCGACTGCGGGGGCCTTCTTCGGTCTACATCGGGGATAACGCACACAGCTCAGATTTAGCTTCTGCTGAGAGTAGTTCTCGGCTCGTCGCATCCTTCTCCCGGTGGGGTGCTACCCTCCACTTCGCATTGACCTGGCCTTGGTCAGCGGCTACCAAGCGCTGCTCTCCTCTTCCAAGACAACAGGTTCGGGACCTAGCGGAAGCTCTCGCTTGCCTGGGTGGAGTCGACTTGGAATTCCGGCTTTCTGCGGCACCTGACCGGAGCGGAGGGACTTGCCCTCACCTGGCTCTACTCGACCCGCTTCGAGCCGATCCAGCCGGCGAGACTACAGGACGTGACTAGGAAGACTTGCTTCCTTGGCCCTCACCTCAGCCTCCACGGTCAGCGAGTGCGCGCCCTTCGGCGCGTTCCGCCTGGTGGCAGTCCCGGACGGTCGGTTCTGTTCACCTGCTACCCTACCCGACCTTCCTAGCAAAGACCAGATCCTCTTGACTGCTTCTCTTTGGTCACCACTTACACAGTTACGTTTTTTTCACCAGCGAGACCCGTAGTGGCTATTACCTGGTGACGGGACTCCCAACGTCACTTCCGGGCCTGGTCTGCGCCCCCGGGCTGGAGGAGCAATGGACTCAGCTGTGGGGCTTTTACCGTCATGGACTTCTGACACCGGCACGATACAGGGTCAAACACCGGTAAGAACCACAGACCCGACTAGTGGGTATTACCTGGTGAGAGGACAGTCAACACCGCAGCTCAGGCCGCGAGCCCGTCCTCCTAGGCCGGCAGCGAACACAGACCCGACTAGTGCGTGCTGTCCGGTCACAGAGACTAGACCTGAGGTTTCAGTCAGACCCGCTCCTCTGAACATAAAGACACTCTGGTAATCACCACAGACCCGACTAGTGGTGCTTGCCAGACGTTAGAACGCTCATCATCACGACTTCGGTCGCTGGCTCGTTCTACTACACCGGCAGCAGGCACAGACCCGACTAGTGCACGCTGTCCGGTTCCGCCGTACTTTTTGGCTCGAGAGTTGCTACAGAAACGTCCTCCTGCATCGGCAGCTTCCACGGTACGTACAACCATTACAGATCCAAGTGCCACCCGTGTGTCCAGCTACAGGACCCGGTACGAGCGTTACGAGGGCACCTGCGCAGGAACAAAGCCGCTACGCAGGGGACTCACCCTCCTACTCCTTCCCTCTTCCCCAGGTAGAATGGCATCTCAGCACAGACGTTTCCTCCTGGCCTCGGTCATTGATGACCTTCCTGCCGGGAACTCGCCACTGATACAGGAAACATGAATTTCAAGGCACACAAGAACAGAACTCGGCCGCAAGCCTAGCATTCGACTGCAACTGTGCTGTCTAGACTTGTGGCAGCTGTGTTAGCGAGCGGAGTCTTCCCTCGCAAGATTCTACCTGAGGGACCTCTCCACCCAGCGCCAGAACCTTCGTGGTGGGGGACATTGGGACGGCGCAACACTCCCTCCCGGCGCCCTAGGCGCCGTTGGTATCTTTGCTAAAATTAGAGGGAGGTTGCTTGGAGATGACGGCTCTAGCCGCCTCGATGGCATGGGTAGGGGCGTTATAGCGGCACCCGCCTCCTGTTCGGGATTCTTCCTAAAAGTAATACCATCAGTAATGTGTTTTGAGAAAACAAATGTATTTTTCTTTAAAATAAATTTTTGGGAAAAATACTTACCGATGGTATTACCCGAAGGTCCCTCCCACCTGCCCCGCTTGCCGCTGGTCCGCAAAGAAAGTGACTGAAGTGGTAAGCGCTGAGCGCATGCGTGGTTGAACCGGAAGGGAGGCTACCGCCGTAGCTATGGCGCCCCTCACATGCCATCATGACCATACTCGTACACAACAATTTTGGGCTAAAATTAGACTAGCAAGGAACCTTTTCCTAAAAGTAATACCATCGGTAAGTATTTTTCAAAAAAAATTATTTTAAAGAAAAATACATATTTTTCATTAGAAGTTGAAAAAGTGTCTGTTGATAGAATTCACAATACATGTAGCTCTGCAGACAAAAATTCAGTTCAGTCTGCAACAGTTTGCAGGCCAAATGTTGAACACTGAGTATATTGTTAGAAATACATTTGTTTTTCCCACAACACAAGAGGTAAGTGTGCACTAAAGCAAGGTTTTTGGCACATATGTGAAGCAAAAGTGAGTCTATGTTCTGGGCCAGTGGTCGTCTGTCCGTCATCTGTCATCTGTGGTAAACTTTAACATTGGCATTTTCTCGGAGACTATTTAAGCCACAGTCTTCGAACTTGGTCCAAGGATACTTTATGGCAAGACCTTTCTAAACATACCAATTTGAGTGACCTCACAAAGGTTAAGGTCACACGGGATCAGGAAATGGGTAAAAAATAGCTATACTTGGTACAATGATACCTGATAGGAAGACCTTTCTATGCATACTAATTTGGTTGATCCCTTGGAAGGGTCAAGGGTCACAAGAGCTCAGGAAATAGGTGAAAAATAGCCATATTTTGACTAAAGATATTTTGTCTCAAATACTATTCACAACTTCAAACTCAAACTTGGTACAGATCTACCTGATGGTAAGACCTATCTATGCATACTAATTTGGATGACCCATCGGAAAGGTAAAGGGTCACAAAAGCTCAGGAAATAGGTAAAAAATAGCCATATTTTGACAAAAGATGTTTTTTTTCTCAAATACTATTCACAATTTCAAAGCTAAACTTGGTACAGAGATACCTGATGGTACAAGGGTCACAAGATGTCGGGAAATGTGTGTAATATGCCAAATATTTTTAATTAAAATTGTAGTTATTATCAACAGCTTTGCAAACTTTTCAATCAAATGTGGCACAAAGGTAGTTGAGGATAAGACCTTCCTATGTATACTAATTTAGTTGACTCATTGCAAAGGTCAAGGGTCACGGGGGTTTCATAGATGTGTGAAAACTGCAGATTAAATTTTGAGAAAAATGGATTTTGTTGGTGCAGTAGCCATCCCTTTACTTATTGTCACAAAGGTCACATATGTAACCATAAGGGCTTTGACTTACCTGTTTATTTTTTTTTTTATTGGTACCTTTTAACAAGATATTAAAGTACCCAGGCCATCTGTTAGTATTCAGTGAATGATTTGATCTTACCCATGTTCATGGATTTTTTCGTCTTTTGTTTATGCATAGTAGGTGATATATAGCGAACTGACTTTATGGAACATTTGGGATGCGCTTAATGTATGCTTACAATGGCAGTTACTGACTACCAGTACAATGTAAATGCATTGTGTACTATATGCATTCTGTATAATGCATTCTGTGTACTATATGTCTACTAGTGGTATTTGTCACTGATGTTTGAGTGATCTATGCTTCATCAATTGCCTGCAGTTTGAACAGGAAGATAAGCACTTCCCCTTTGGCTGGCAATAGCACTTTTTCTTAGTCATTCCTGATGGAAGTGCTTTAACCCTTTGGGTGTTGGTAGTGGTTTTGTTGTGCAGGAATCATGACAAAAACCACTATTGACACCCAAAGGGTTAATAAAAAGCATAGTCAAGAGCCAAAGGGTGGCACATTGAACTCTGACACACTAAAAACAGGAGGTGTATTGATGGTGATAGTTCAAGGCCCATGGCATAATTGCTTGGTGCCTAGGCCAGGCTATATTGGCACCATCCCTGAACTATCGTGGTTGATCTGTCCCTAGAACCTTAATGAAGTCTTTGAATGACAATTTATAAACTTGGGCATGTCAACATTATTTTTAGCTACATTTGCCTTTGGTGGTGTTGATTTATTTTTTTCCATTTCTTTCCTAGCCCACCTCCAGTGATGGCCGCCGATACACAGATCAACACAGAAAAGGGAAAGACTGCTGGAAAACTTCGTGGCACAGTATTCAAGTATGGTTTGGGTCTTCTGCGGATGCAGCATCAGGGGGAGCCTTTGACAGTCGACTTGTCAGATGGCCGGGAAATTCGACTGTCATCTGTCCAGCCAGGCTGGTGGCCAACTTAAATCTTACTTCAACTCATTCGCAGCCAGACGCATCTGGATGCATGGCTTATGCTGCGCATCCGGATGCAGCTGGCCGCAAATGAGTTAACCCCTTGTGATAGAAGCCACTGGTATTGATGTTACCATTGGGTGCATGCACGAGGGCATTCAGATACATTAAAAAGTATACCCATTTCCATTCCCTTAAATGTTAACAAGATGAGGATTGCATCCCAAAGTCTACCGTATTGTTTGTAGCTCACATGCATTTCTCTTTCAGGAACATTGAGTTGTTCATATTCTTAAGCTTATCCTTCTCAATCTATGTCCCTTCTCTCTAATCCAACCTCTGATCAACACACATCGGCACACACAAATAAAGACGGACACATGGCACTTCCTGCCATTAATACACTCTGTGGGCTGGAGTTGTGACAGGAATTCTGAAGAAAAATAGCACGAGCAGCAAAGTGACGTCAAAATAAGCTTCACGTCATGGCATTGCTAGTCCTGCGACACCATGTACACAGTGACAAATTTGATGTTTCATGTCACTCATGCTCTTCCAGGGCTGACTGTTTTCTTCCACATAGCCTCTTCCAGGGCTGACTGCTTGATAGGAGTATAATGTGGCTCCAAAACTTGAATTTATTATTATTCAAAAAGTTGAAGAGATACAAAGCTGGCTAACAAACTCATTAATGTCTTTCTTGAAACTAGCTATATCCAAAATTTCAAATTCAAGTGCATGTAATGAAATTACGGACTCTAATGTGGGTCAACTGAGTTCATATAAACGGTCATTTAACTCTTCAATGAGACATACAATTTCAGTATGCTCGGAGGCTGTCCTAGGAATCATTTGAATGAAGCATTTCCTTTATTTTCAAGTTTGTACGTACGCACACTTAAGAGATTTTAGTGTTTATGTTGTAGGGGGGTGTGTGGGGTCATTCGCACGCACTCACACCATTGGGGGTTCACTTCCATGAGAGTCGATAAGAGGCTCACTTCAAGAAAATAGTTTTATTGGTAGTCAATTCACGGCATTAAACCTAAGCGTTAGATCAATGCCTTAAGCCACCTTGCAACAAACATTACAGGTCATAGTATATATCATATACAATATGGCTTGGACATATGTTTTAGCTATTATCAAACTGCCATAAATATATATACGCTATAGCTTGAACATACATTCTAGCTATTGTCAAGCAACCAAAATTACAAAAAGAATGTACAGTACAAATCAGCTCTAAACAACAAATTATAAAAACAGACGGTCAAGTAAAAATAACATCAAATGCAATAACATTTTTTCAGTTAATTTAATATTCTATTACATTAAAAAAAAAATATATATATATAGTTTTTCAACCTACCTTAGCAAAGTGTTACAGGTGGATACAATGAAGGTAGACTGAATTCCATATGACCAGGTGCAGTCAAGTAACAAAACTGCTGTTTCTGACTGCCCAAAAATGGGAAAAGATCTAAGAATACTAAATAGGAATTAACTTATTTGGCTTTAACCATTGATTAACGTTCTTTTAACTTACATAATCAGTGGAAAATACTGACTAAATACTTCCAGTCTTCTATTTAACTGCATGATCAAAGATTACTCTACCACATTCACCCCTGCCAAGTGAAATGATGTCCTCGGCATTTCCGTTTAAGTACTAACTAATAAAATTATTAACGTTACAAAAACATGGACCAATATAACAGGAAAAAATAGAAGAAAAAATAATACAGGAATTATGACTGTTGCGAAACAAAAGAAAAGTGTCCTCTAAATACACGTCCGACTTTGGCATGACATTCTGCACCATGGCTAAGCTAGGCTCGCTACACTGAATGTAAGAGGTTATGGTGAAGTGCGAATGAACTACAAAAAAACCCAAAAAAACACAAACTATTAATTAACTATACACATGAACTTATCACAAACTAATTCGAGAGAAGCTATGACTCTTTAGATCAACTTATCTGGTATCCGAGTGAGAACAAAGTAAAGTCCGGGCATGGTTCTAAGTACTATTCCCATGTTAACGCTGTGCTAGACCTACTGAGTTAAGATGGATGATACACTTTCAGACATTCTTTCAGGATCCATCTGTACCTTTCCACTCTTAATCAGGTCTGATAGAAAAACTATTTTCCTTTTCCATTTTGGTCCAACAGGTTGTTGTGCCATAGCATACTGACCTGTAGTCTGCCAAGTAGGGGGTCTTCGATGTCTACTAGAAACACGAGGAACTGGCTGTTCCTGCTCCTGATTTGGATCGGTGTCCTCTTCACTGTCTCTAGTAGTCTCTTCCTACCGTGTCCGACCACTTGTCTCATCTGTGTCTTCACTGTCTCTAGTAGTCTCTTCCTCTCGTGTCTGACCATTTGTCTCATCTGTGGACGCACTCAGCTCTCTACCTTCAACACTCACGGTGGACTGGTGGTCGTCACCACTCAAGTTGGCTGCCCCGTCATCCACAACAGCTCCTTGAGCGTCCTCAGAAGGTTGTGATGACGTCTCCTCAGCTTGCTGCTCACCATCCCCTCCTGCAGCGAGTTTAACTGCTGGGTCAGAACTCTGGAGTTCAAGCTGTACTTCCACGGTGACTGTGTCTGACTCGTCACCTTCCTCCGAGTATGCTGTCAGATCATGTGTAGTCTGTTCCTGCCCGCTGTTCCTCCCTTGTTCCTGTCCAACTGCAGTTCCTTCACTGCGGCAGTCAGTTGGCGTAGGACTGCTCTCACTTTGTCCAGTTCCGATTTCTCCTTTTTCTTTTTAGACACCGCAGATTTGCAGGAAGTGACTGCTGTGCTTTGTCTTGTGGCAGCTGGATGTTCATTTCCCACCCACCCCCCCACCCCCCGCCCCTACGCAGCATCATTCCCAGATCGTCGAATATCTTGGCTTGCTTATACTGGTATGCCGAGACATCCTTCAGTTCCTGTCGTATCCCTGACCACATAATATTCATAAGGGTTTCATCCACGCTCTTCTGCAAGGGTATGTTTTGTTGCTTTACCTGCTCCAACAACATCTCCAGTCTACAACCCCACTCGGCGACCGTCTCAGTTGGCTGTTGTCTGGCACCATAGAGAGCAGAGAGAGCATCAGCCTCTGTCTGAATGTCGCCATAGATGCTGTCCATCTTCGCGATTATGTTTGGGATAGACGACTGCGGATCCAAATGAGTGATAATGTGACCAGCTCTCCCCTGTAACGAGGCGTGTATGGCATCTCTGATGTCGCGTTCTGGGTGCCCCTCACCTAAAAGGCTCGTCATTTGGTGCCTCTACACTGCGTAGTCTACTGCGGCTTCACCATTGAACTTCGTCAGCCAGGGTTTCCGTCCGATGGTCAGAACTGGTGGAGCTTGCGACTGGTTGAGCGTAATGTTGGCTTGAGTTACACTGCCGTCACTACTATCTTGTCGTTCTGCAGCCGACTGTCCCTGGATGACGGGGGGGGGTGTTTAGTTGTTAGAGGTCAAATGGAGACGCACCTTGTTCCATCTTTATTGGCTGACCCTGCTGGAGCGCTCTCACGTACTCTGTCATCCAAGCCTGTAGCTTTTCTTTGGTTCTGACCCTTGGCTGAAAAGTTGGTTGAAAATATCCCGCAGTTCTGGAAAATCTTCAGCGACTACACCGCCCTGTGCGCCGGGTGACTCCTCTGAGTCGGACATTGTGTCAAGGGGGGTCTATCTACGGTGTAAGCCCACCTAGGTGTCACTAGAGATTAGAACTGCAAAACAGAACTAAGAACCACCTCCAAATTCTAAGATAAGCTGTGAGCGAATAGCAAAAAACAAAACAAAACACCTTCAAATCTGGCTCTGTATCATCCACCTTATTGTGTCTATACTCACCAGGCTATTTCGCCGGTGCTTATCCAAAGTCTAGACCACCTGCATGTAACTATTAAGTCACTAATACCTTCAAAAGTGTTGTCAGTCTGAAGCTATCATTCACAAGCAACTATGCCACCTGATGCTTAACGCTTATGGCTGAAGAGCTAAGCGCATGGGGCAAAACACCAAGCCAAAGTCCAACTGTTCCTCAAACAAACACTGAAATAATCAAAAGAACTTAACTGATGATCCCAAAAATGTGCTAGATCAAAAAACATATTCAGAAAAGAATGATTACACGATCTCACACAAAAAACGTAGATGTTTGCTCATGCTAGGAAACGCATACCACACACTTGTCTTGCCATATACGCCCACAATCAAACGTGTTGATCATTATGGCACTTGAGAGGAAAGTTTTGTATGCATGTCAAGTACGAATGCGGAGCTAATAATAAAACATGTCGCTACATGAATCAGGCCATGAAAAATGTGAGTGAAAGGGGGAAATGCTGGGGATGGCGGGTGGTGTGGGGGAGGGGGGAACTGGAGGGCTTTATTGGGAGACCCCCGACACCAAGGTGTCAGCAGTCAGAGCCTCCAGCGCCTCACTGTTGAGGGCATTCCAGTCCTTTATGGTTCGTGGCAGGAAAGAGGCGGCTCTATATTGGGTCCTGCACGAGACTTGTTTGTACTGCTTGTTGTGGATGCGGCGTTGGCGCGATATCGCCTGTTCCACTTTCCCATTGATGATGGGGCAGTTCGCAGCGCCACTAGTGATCTTGCGCAGCATCTGAAGGCGTGCAGTGCGACGTCGATCCTCCAGGGACGGCCACCCCAGTGACTCTAGCATGTCCCTAACACTCGATGTGTCGTGATAGTGGTTAGTAGCAAACCGGGCGGCGCGTCTCTGAACTGCTTCCAGCCGGTCGATGCCTTTCTGGGTGTGAGGGTCCCAAACAGATGCTGTGTATTCCAGGATAGGACGGACGTAGGCCATGTAAGCTCGCTCCTTGATGGCCGTAGAGCTCACCTTGAGATTCCTTCTCAGGAAGCCCAGTGTCTTACTGGCCTTGTTGACGATGCTGCTGACATGTGCGTCCCAGGTAAGGTTGCTGCGGAGGGTCACCCCGAGGTACTTTGCCTCAGAGACTAACTCAAGGGTGTGACCGTGTAGGGTGTAACCAGACTGTAGAGGACGTCTGCTCCTCGACTGGTAGAGTTATGCACTTGTCAGGGTGGAACTGCATTCCCAGCTCTTCTCCCATTGCTCAAGGCGCTGGAGGTCTTGCTGTAGCTGGGCTTGTTTTTGGTTGCTAGTTACCACTCTGTATACGGCTGTGTCGTCTGCAAACAGTCTTGTCAGTGCAGTCAGTCGGTCCGGTAGATCGTTGATGTAGGCCAGGAATAAGCATGGCCCCAGCACCTACCCTTGGGGGACCCCAGATCGCACACTGACAAAGGAAGAGCAGCTGCCGTTGACCACCACAGCCTGGTGCCTGTCACTAAAGAAGCTGGCGACCCATGTGAGCACCGTATCGTGGATGCCGTAGCAGCGGAGTTTGTGGACCAACAGACTGTGGTTGACTCGGTCAAATGCCTTCGCGAAGTCCATGATTAGGACGTCCGTCTGCTGTCCACCTTCCATGTTGCACGAAAGCTCCTCGACAAATTCCAGGAGTTGGGTCTCACACGACCGCCCTCTTCGGAAGCCATGTTGGTTGTCATGAAGGGTGTTGTTGGTGTCGAAGTGGTGCATGACGGCGCAGACGACTATGTGCTCCATAAGTTTGCAGGCCACACACGTCAGGGATACTGGTCTGTAGTTGGCAGGATTGTATTGTTCGCCCTTCTTGAAAATCGGTGTGACATGTGCAGCCCTCCAGTCTGATGGTACTTTGCCTGAAGACAGGGAGGACCGGAAAATCGCCGTCAGCGCAGGGGCCAGTTCCGCCGCCAACTCTCTGAGTAGGCGCGGGCTGATTCCGTCTGGGCCAGTAGCTTTGTTGGGGTTAAGGTTTGTCATCAGCTTCCAAACCCCATGTTCCGTGATGGTGATGTTTGGCATGGCTGGGACGTCTTGGCTGGTCATGCCCGTTCTGAGGGTGAACTGCTCCTCAGTGTATGAAGCGCCATCACCGAAGACGGACTGGAACTGCTCATTCAGAAGGGTGGCTTGGGCCTCTGGGTCTGAAGTGAGCTGGCCGTCCCTCAATTTACACTCACTGTGCTTATCACATTACCAGGTACAGTGTGCTTGTCAGTCTTATTTTCGCGAAAGAAGAGAAACAGTTGCTGAACTGAAGTATGAACTAACAGCTGATTTTGGAAGTAGAGGAAATATCATGCCCGAAATGAGTGGCAATTTATATTGAACTGACATGAGACTGGGCTTTTCCTTTTTTTTTCTTGTAAGTCCAAAAGCTGTGAAACATTGTAAAACATGAGCTAAGTATCCAGTCTCGTGCTAATGTGACTCAACTGTTTCTATTCTCTCTCGCCCTGTGTTTTTTCCTTTTCAAGTAGAAACAGACTGATGAACACTATGCATAATCAGACTAACCAACCCATGCACAACTAAATGAATAAAAGCTTCTGCATAAGTGGTCAGTCAACACAATGCAAGACAAAAAAAGAAATTTCTTTTCTTTTGGTTCGCCTTGCCTGGTGAACACACTAACTAACACACTGACTAATGATTATCACACTAATGCACTAACCATCACATGTGTAATAGCATAAGGCATAACCAGTTAACAAACATAATTTGGGACTAGTTCAAATTGAATCAGTAAGTAAAGACTGTCACGAAACTATCATCTAACTCATTATGACATAGCGAAGTCTAGAATAAGCGCAGCATACAATGCTTAGATGTGGGAATTGTAACCCCAAATATCAAAAGCACCAATTGTCCCAATTTTTTTCTCGTCACATAACAAACAACAACAAAAAAAAAAAGAAAGAAGGAATGAACCTTAAAGTTCCTGAAAAATTAGTTATCCCTAAAGAATTCACTTTTTAAATTTTTTAAGTCATATAACTTTTACAATGCTCCCTTACAGTTTTATGTTGCTGCAGTTATTCACGCTATCTCAGCAAAAGAATATTAGCAAGTACAATGTGAAAACAAACTGAATGTAAACAGTACTTAAGATAAGTTACATGCAAACTAACCCTGTAAACCAAGGGAGGCCATCTGAACATCCATCAGTGCAGCTGCGTGACGTCATTTGGGACTAATATCTGAGTCTCTCTCTGTAGAGTTTAGCAGCACAAGTGTCAATATGTTGTCTCCATGTGATGTCTGGCGGAGACTTTTATTCTGTAGAGCTGAGCAGCACAATAAGTGTCACGTGTCACTATATGAACACTACACAATTCCAAGAGCTCCGTTTGTGGTGAATCACTTGACCAAGGAAAGCACGAACATCCGCCACCATACCACCTCAGTCAGTCAGCTGGTTGATGCTGCCATCCTCTCACGCCAGGCAGATTGGGCCAGTCCCACTCCTCCTCAATGGTAGTTCTGCAGGTTGGAACAGTCACGGACGTCGGTTGCCACACCGTCGCGGTCAGTCAGTTGATCCCCGCCGCCGTCGTCTGACGTCAGCAACTTAGGCACGGCTCAGCGGCTCTTCTCTCCCTCAAGCACAGAAGATGACATTGCAGTTACTTAGCTGGTTTGGCAGTTCAGTTCCTCTTCTCTCCCTCAGCACAGAAGATCATTGGGCGCCATTGTTTTAGGGGGGTGTGTGGGGTCGTTCGCACGCACTAACACCACTGGGGGTTCACTTCCATGAGGGTCAATAAGAGGCTCACTTCAAGAACATATATAGTTTTATTGCGAGTCAATTCAGGGCATTAAACCTAGGCATTAGATCAATGCCTTAAGCCACCCTGCAACAAACATTACAGGTCATAAGTATATATCATATGCAACATAGCTTGGACGTACTTTCTAGCTGTTATCAAATTACCATAATATACATACGCTATAGCTTGAGCATACATTCTAGCTATTGTCAAGCAACCAAAATTACAAAAAGAATGTACAGTACAAATCAGCTATAAACAACAAATTATAAAAACAGACAGTCAAGTAAAAATAACAAAATGCAATAACAACATTTTTCAGTTAATTTAATATTCTATTACATTAACAAACAACAAAACATCTAGTTTTTCAACCTACCTTAGCAAAGTGTTAAAGGTGGATACAATGAAGGTAGACTGAATTCCATATGACCAGATGCAGTCAAGTAACAAAACTGCTGTTTCTGACTGCCCAAAAATGTGACAGCAGCTATAGGTGAATACAGTTCAGTCAAAGCTCATGCACCTGACTGAAAAACTCATGACAGAACATATCGCCCAATATGCCCTGGATTCTTGGAGCACTTATAGCTACATGTTGTCCAAGCACAGAGTCAGGCAGCAATATTATACTTATACATTTAGGCTAGAGCTAGGCACAATATACATAGATTAGGCTTCCACTGACTAAACTGCTCTAACTTAATTGCAGTGAATCCCGTCTGGTACGCAGTGCAGTCTATCCATGCCACCTTATGAAACAAAAGAATGGAATGAAATAGATAAAAAGGGAAAAGATCTGGAAAATACTGACTGAATACTTCCATTCTTCTATTTAACTGCATGATCAAAGATCACTCTACCACATTTACATAGATACGTACACACATACACATGCACATGTGGTGCTTCACGCCAACAGTATGTTCAGCAGTAAGGTTTTCGTAACTAGACATGATGTCATTTTGACTTGTTACTTTACTGTCAGAGTCCGAGGCCCACCTACCCTAAAAGTCATTTGCTTGCTACAGAATGCACTCCGACCTGCCCCGTGTCAAAGTCTACCATATTTACAATACGGTAGACAAATACGGATATGCCGGCAGAATACTGGTACTGTACATGCATTTGCAGCTCGACGATATATTGAGATATTACCACGATGTTCATTTTTGTAATAATGGGACCATATCTGGGTTGGTGTTTGATTAACCCTCTCCATCCTGATATCCTACTGCATGAAATACATTTGACTATGATAGTTCAAGCGTAGTGCCAGAATAGCTTGGTGCCTCTGGGCACCAAGCTATTCTGGCACTACATTTGAACTAAAATGGTTCATCTGATGCCCAATTTGTAACGTACATGTAGCCTTCTTAGGGAAATACAAACATTTTGAAAATGTAGCCTCAGGATGTAATGGGTTACTTCAGCAGGTGGAGAGATGTCAAGGTAATCAGGCCCTGCCATTGAGTTGACAGTCATGATTGGTCCATCTCCGAAAGCTTGAATAAATTGTTGTGAAGTCAATTAAAAATGTGACACATTTAACTCTTTGAATAATGATAACTATTACCCCTTTGGCTGTTGGTTGCACTTTTTGTCGAGGCGATTCCTACAGGAATCACTGCAACAAACAGCTGAAGTGTTACTCATCATTATGATAAAACATTTACAAAAGTCTTTACTGTGGTTAGGAAAGTTGTCACTTAACCTATATCATACCGAGGCCAAAAGATTCTAATTTGTACACCCCCCACCCGGGTCTGCCCTGGGGGACTTGGATGGGGTTAACTACTTTTTAGTTCCCAGGGTCACCCTGGTCAGCCCCACAGGGTGGGTTTTCCCCTTGATTCTGGGGCATGTATTTCTGTCTACCCTTGGTCCATTCACCTGTATTTTCCTTTTTTAAACTCTCCCTACTATCTGCGCTGCCTGTGGCTTGATCGTGATATTGGATGCGTGTTGCTAAATGGTCTTAGCGTTATTTAGGCCCCATGTCGTAGGTTCATTTAACGTATTGGACCGGCTGGCGACATACATTCAATATTCTGTTTATTTTTTTTTTTTTTCACAAGCAGTGCAGGCACGTCCTGAGAAAATCTTGTTGCTGTCGGGACGTTAAGCAATGTACAATCAATCAAATTTGTACACTGCCATATGCAAGCTACACTATAGTACTTACAGATAATGATAAAAACCAATGGCTTTAGTTCAAGGGTAGTACCAGAATAGGTTGGCGCCTAGAGGCGCCAAGCTATTCTGGCACTACCCTTGAACTATTTTAGTCAAACTTATTTCACACACTGGTGTATTCCGAGTGATAAGGGTTAATTTTCCCCATAGCATACCCCAGTGTGGATACAGCACATTCTGCCTGAAATTCTTCATGAACACACCCCCTCCCCCTACACCACTAGGCCTTTTCCTTACCCCACCTCTCCTACACTCACTCAGATGTTTTTCAAGAGTTCATGTGCATAATGTATATTTGGAGGATAGAAACTCATAATTAACCCTCTTGTCTGTGCAGTCACTGGTACAGGCGTATTGCAATAATGGAATGTTATTTACATGCTGATATTACACCTCGATTCTGGGGCATGTTTCTTGTGGCTGTTTCGAAACTCAAGGTATCCCACATATTTGTGTACATAGAGATAAACTGCGACTCCCTTTCGAGTATGCAAAATAAAGCACCTATTAACTCATTCAGCCTGAATAGCTTTGCGCCCATATCATGCTCGATCTGTCTCTAGAATGGTAATACAGTCCTTCAGAGGGAAACTTCAACATTGTTTTGGGGATTTCAGTCCTGGCGTAGAACATACTGTACATTGACAAAGAACTGGCAAGTAGATTGAAAAGCAAGAATCGTATGCTAAGGGAAATACAAATGTGGCATTGTGAGAAATGGAAAGGAAAGAAGTGTACACTGGCAAGTCTGCATTCTACTAGTAATTTTCAAGGTATCCCACATATATGTGTATTGACACATTTTGAACATGATTTTATTTTCCAACTTTACACACAAACAAAACTAAAAGCTGAACATGCCTTTATCTGCCAAGTGTAATCACCCATACAAGCACTATTTAGTCTTCACCATACAAGATTCAAGATGACTTTATTGTTGATGTGATAGAAAATAATCATATACAGCAAAAATTGTCTTGCCTCCGCAGGTGCTGCTCACATTCATGATTCACTCACTCGCTCATTCCACAAATTACAATAACAGAGCTACAAAATGGACAATGACTTGGGACGGGTGAAGCCCGTCGCCAAGGTATCTAATGGGTGGCCTCATCCCGACCCGAACCTCCCTGACAAAAACAGAATGCTAAGACAGCCCTATGTCTCCTGAACACACTAGTATATGCTCTTTTGTTAAATTCCTACTTGACTAATGCTAATACATAAAAATACAAGTAAACAACAGGAACAAATTACAGTCGAAATGAAAATAATCTCCGATCTAGGCAACATAAAACAACGGTCAAAGCTGCACGTGGAGGCCTGTCACTATAGTACAGTGCCGGTGTTCAGAGGGCACTGTGCTGTTGCTAAAGTGGCCACTGTAGTATACTTTTTTTTGGAAACTGTGTCAAACTATCCAACACTTCAAATCTTGCTTCCTATGAGAATGTTGCTCAACGTGCTGTGAAGGGGCAGTTCAGTGTTTAATTTTTCAATTGAGTGTACGCAAAAAAATATGTAAGAAACACAATGAACTTCACATGAAAATGATCTGCTGTCAGAAGAAATACATTTTGACAGTAGCCTGATCACCACACCAATAGAACGAGTTCAGCGCCGAGTGTGCGTTCAGTTCGCATCCATGAACTTCAGTATAAGGAAACACAAACCGCGTTTACGACAGTTGATAGTTTACGATTTGACACTTGATGCGTTCATTCTTATTTTGTAAGCATGGGGCAGCCTAAGAAATTACACTCGTTTAACTCTTCAATAATCTACAGATTCAAACTCTGCTGGACTTTTTCAGTCTCCACAGAACAGATTTATTTTTGTATTGAAGCATAATTTTATTATGTCGTGACAGCCTTGGCCTGTTCACGTGACCTCTCTCCCGAGACTTGAATAATGTTAGACAGTTTGACACCGGACAGTGTACACAGGGTACAGTTCAACATTGGACAGTGTACATGGGGTACAGTATCCAAACAAGTATATTGCGGTGACAACTTTGGCCATACTATTACACTCAGTGCTGGTAAACAGCAATTGACACTGTTGATACGTTCCGTCATTCAGCTGGTAAGTTACTCAATCTCATGTCTGTGTGTATACACTGTTCATACGTTCCGTCATTCACTGGTAAGTTACTCAATCTCATGTCTGTGTGTATAGACGATGTCACAGTTAACATTGCACACTATATATGATGCTTATTGCTTTACAAGTGTCTCAATTCTTGTCTAGTTCTGGTGTGTTTTTAGGCCATTCTGCTTTGAAATGCTGATATTCCTCATCATCAGTGGACCAAACTGTATATGAGCATTTTGTGTAGTGTTGTGCTGTACATATCTTAGTCTCTGTTTATACCCCATCACAGTGTTAATGACTGGCGGCTTCCCAAGTGGTGTTGGTGGGTTATTGGTTCACTTTTGCATGGACACTTTCTTAGCGTTATTGTATCATGGCATTTGCGAGGTTCTACTTTCATCATTGACGCTTTCCTGCAGTGATGTGTCAAATGGCTTCACCGAGCTTTTTCATATTGGTTTTACTCACTTTTGTGTGCAATCATTGGGGTGGTGGTGAACATTTTCACTGCACCTAGTTATCACTGGGCAGATTCCGAGTACTGTAGCGAACCCTCTGGTTGAGGGAAATTTGTCATCGTCACGAACGGAGGTGACGTGCGTTTCTTTTTCTGTAGGGAAGCCTATTGAGGTGTCGATCCTAATCCCTATTAATAGTGATAGAGTATGAATTGCACAAACGCTCACCTCCACAGTTTGGTCCGCTGACAGTGAGGAGTACCGGCTTTTCAAAGGAAACGGTTCTTGAAGCGATCCTGTATTAGACATAAAACTTTAGACCGACTTGTGTGGCACTAGTGTGTACAGCCAGCCAGGAACAGGCTGTGCATCATATATTGTGTCTTTACACATGGTGTCGACTGAAATAAATGTCATAATGGCTGGTGTCGGCACGTGTATTAGAAACATACTGGCATCGGGTGTGTAACCATCCACACTCAACAGATCAGGACATACAGCAAATTTTTGCTTTCTGAATCATGAGCGGATGAGACACCCAAGCCCAACAGTCAGTAATCAAAACAAACGGCAAATGCCTTCTTTGAAAAGCATGGGTGGTACAGCAAACCACATTTGATTGAGTGTAAAGTTTTTAGCCTAGTATGGTGATGGTTTAAAATGTGACAACTATAGATCAGTTATAACCGACATAATCGGAGCTGAAATCATCTGAAGACATTTTGTATTCCTTTTGAAATATTGTATATTGTGCTTGATGCCTGTCAGGGCTGGATCCAGGAGGGGTGGGGGGAGGGGTCCATGGACCCCTCCCCCAACTCCAAATTCGTTAAAATGCTATAACAAAGTCCCTTTTTGGGGTATCTGGACCCCCCCCCCCCCCCTCGTTTGTTGATATTTTGGTCCCCCCCCCCCCCCTCGTTTGATATTTTGGCGAACGGCTAAGCCCCCTCCCCCCCACCCGTTGTTTGATTTTTTTGGGCCCTGGAAGCAAGGTCTACCCCCCCCCCTCCCCCCACTGCTTGATTTTTGGGCCCCAGCATTTGCAAGGTCGAACCCCCCCCCACCCCCCCCATTTGATTTTACGGCCCCTGCCCCCCCCCCCCCCCCCCTAGCGTTTTTGCTTTTATTGAATAAACTGGTTTTGGTCATGTGCATTTTGTAGATGAGTGTGCATGCAGATGTCACATTCTGTCCAAATGGATGAAATTGTTTATGCTTTTATTGAATAAACGTGTTTTGGTAATGTGCATTTCTGTGTGAGCAGATTCCTGGCGACCTATGCCCCCCCCCCCCCCCCCCCCCCCCCCCGTTTGATTTCTTGGCCCCCGCGGAAGCAAGGTCTTGCGTCATGGAGGCCTTTTGTAAGAGGTTGAAGGTCCCAAACAAAAAGTTGGACCCCCCCTCCTGGAGCCAAGTGATCCGGCCCTGCCTGTTGTTTATTCTCCATTGTGGCATTGTTCAGAATGTGCATTTCCACAGTGCTGCCGAAGTAACCTATCAACCTTCACCGTGCTTCCTGTGTCCTGAAGGAACCAGAAGGGCGTTTAATTGCATTAACTACTGGGAATATTTCAGTGAAATTTTCAAATGCTCCAAGCTCATTAAAGACTACATTTTACTAAAATATGTTAACAATTGATGGAGAAATAAACAATGTCTGAATTTTTACTACACACAAACGATGCATGATGCAGGACCCATGCTTTTTAAACAGCAAGGTGAATATTCCTGTCCAGATGATGTTGGTCCTCTGTTTGTGAAGTCAAAGATGAGACGATGCATCTCTTTTCCTTTCTTTGCTTTTTGTTTTCATTTTGAAGGGTGTCAAAGTCCATGTGAAATCGACCACTTTCAGTTCAGTTTCTTGGAAATGGTGACCTTTAGTTTCTGGGGGAAACAGAAGTTTCCGACCGTTTTCTCTCCGCCATGATGACTAAAAGTACAAGGATGCTCCGGTGATGTGTACTATAGTGTAAAAAGTATGGTTCCTGTAGGACCCACATCAGGACAGGGATAACCATTTAAATCACGCACGCTTTGGAAAAATACAGGTCCTGTAGGACCCACATCATCGGGACAGGTTCAAACTAGTTAAATCGCTCTTTGAAAAATATGGATCTTGTAGGTCCCACACCATCGGGACAGGGCTAACTAGTTAAATCACTCTTTAAAAGATATGGGCCCTCAAGGACCCACATCGTTTGTGTGTAGTCCAGTCCAAAGCATGAGCCAGTGAAGGTTAAGCATATTCAGCGTTTTTGCTTTTATTGAATAAACTGGTTTTGGTCATGTGCATTTTGTGGACGAGTGTGCATGCAGACGTCACATTCTGTCCAAATGGATTAAAGTGCTTTTGCTTTTATTGAATAAACTTGTATTGGTAATGTGCATTTCTGTGCGAGCAGATTCATGTCGACTTGTGTGTGTAGATGCAAGTGTTCTATACTGTCCACACAGATGAAAGTTTTAAATGGTGAAAGTACAGAAAGGCAGGCGAACTGCATTGGTGTTGAGAACTTCTTTTTGGTGGACGTTTTGTTTCTCTTGCAATTTTCTCTTTTTAATTATGGCCTTCTGTGTTAGGGAGGACCAAATCCACTTGCCTGTTGTGAAGAGGCAGTTACGTTTCTGCGAGCTCATACGGCAAATTTGAACAAGAAAGGCAAAGCTCTCATGTATGAGGTCTGCACCTGTGAAATCCACGCGTTTTTAAACTTTTAAGCATTTTTCACACATCCATCAACCCTCCTGTAACCTTTGCAAATGGGTCAACTAAAATAGTATGCATAGAAATGTCTTGCCATCAGCGACCTTTATGCCAAATTTGTTTGAAAAGTTTGCAAAACCTCATGATAAAAACAATTCTAACAAAAATTGGTATTTTCACACATCAGTTAGTCCTCAATGAACAAAGTGCATCCTAAAAATTAGGGAGGCAGGATGCCAGTTGTCAGCGGTGATAGATAACACTTGCCCCCTCTCTCTAGAGCAAATGTAAACCGATACTTCATGCGTGGTCCTATCTTCGCAGTGCAGCACAATTCAAAACCCCTTCCGTCTGTAAGAGGCATATATCCTCATCAGCCCCCAAGGCTGCATTAAATTTGAGTCTCTTGTTGGGCCATTGATGTTGATTCTGATCCTACGTATGAAGATGCCGCTGCAGACTGGTTCTATGACTATGTAGTCCGTTTTCTTTTACTTTCTCTCATGAAAACACGTTCGTGTGTGTTCACAAATTCTTGTGTGTTCATGAATTCACACAGAGTATGCCGAACAGTTTCTTTGTGCATATGCACGTGGGAATTAATTAAGTTTTCCCTTCATTTCGACGAGCTTTGGATTGTTTGACACACGGCAAGGGTGCAAACATGTAGGTAAGGGTTCGGGTGGTCCGATTTTTATAAACATCATATTTATTTGTGTAAATAAAAATTGTTATTTTATTCAAAGTATGATTATCATGTTACTGTGTATGCATTTGTAGATAAATGTTGCAACAGATTTAGCTGGAACAAAAGATCCCGGCCACTGTCAGTTTCTACATTAGGCATTACTATGGCAGGGCCAGTGTTTACTGAGTTTAGTGCCGCGGGAGTTTCATCGCCGCCGATTTTCAGTGTGTATGATCTTAGCAGTTGACCAATAATAATTTGGACGGCATTCGATGTGGAAACCTGAAGTTACCAACCCTGGGTTCTTGTATCTGCAATCATCAGGATCTAACATTCCCTCTGTTTTATTACATCTTATCGTTTAGGCCTTAACTTCTTTCATCCAGCCAAGAACATGTTGCAGGTTTTCTGACATGTTATTAAATGCCATTGAATGTGTGTCTAGGCCGGTTCATCTACGTTTGGCACGAGCATGGCTTCACCATACAACCTTCAAAGTCTTGGAAAGCTACCTTTTATAGAGGAAGACCGTCAAGTGTGGGTGCCGGGGTTTTGACCAGTTTATATTACTCTTAAAAAGAGTTATTGCGCTTCAGACACCGTCACGTTAAGGAGGGATAATATCCTGCAGTCCCTAAAGGCCCAGAGTGCATTGCTTAACAAGGATGGAAAATTATATCTTCAGTTCAGCGAGCTTTTAGCATACGCCTTCAAAAACAAAAACGCTTTGCGCATCTGTGCTCAGCTCGCAAAGGAGGTGGAATATTGTGTACTAAATTGTTCACCACCGTCTGCGAACATGTGTGCTGCCGGAAGGACATTTGAAAAAAAAACAAACATCAGATTCTATTAATTCAATATCTGAACTTTATCAAAAAGTTGCCAGGGCTAACATTAATATAAAAGAAAATATATATACATTCTTTTTGAAATATTCATTAACCGCTGAGACTCATCTGAATGAAATTATGTACAGCCAGTACAGAACAGAACGAAACTACATCCTAGGAGAAAATCAAACTGTTCGCGAGTGGCATTTTCAGCGTGAATTTCCAGATTGTTTAGAGTTTGCATATGAAAGGATTTTGGACAAGAAGATTTTTTTCTCGAGTAAGTGTGTTACATTGTACGAGAAACTAAAAGATCTGAATCAGCTGTGCGCTGAAACAGTTTCAGCAGAGAAAAACAGGCAAGCATTTGGAAACCTACGGGAAGGCATCCAGCTTTATGCAAGATGTATTCATTATCCTGACATTATTCAAAGAGACGTTTTGAAAAACTTGCTCGATACAGATAAGCCACAGCTATTATTGCGGCGATCGTGCCATTACTTACTGTGGTAATGAAAAGGGAGTTCATGTTTTCATTTAATTTTCCAGAGAAGTAGTCAGTACAGACCCAACCTTCTTGAATGATGTTCTGCTGCTCATCAGAACAGAAGTTCAGCAGCGCCATTTGGACTTTTGCAATGAAATACACATGATCGAAAGTGGTACATTAAAAGCGTATGCGTACGATAACACTCTGCAATTACAAGATGACATTTCTCTCGGGAAGCTTCGATCTAAAACCCTGTATGTGCAGAGAGAGAGAGAGAGAGAGAAGTCCTTAGGTTGCTTGATCATCATCCAGCTGATGGAAAGTCTCTCGCAGTCTGCATATCGCCAAAATCATAATGGCTCTAGAGTCAGCACTGGTGACGAGTTGCCATGTGCAGCATGCAGCCAGTGCAAATGAACCGCTGCATTGAAAAGAGCTAGACGTGGTCACAGAGTGGTTTCACAATGTTCCTCTGGAAGTCCAACTTTTCTTTGAATCCTTTTTAAACAAGAGGTACATTTCGAAAGCCGTCGATGCAGATTCTTACATTATGAAGAGATTGAAACGTTTGTACGAAACATTTCACACTGCTCGGAACACATGATATACACTATGCAGGCGTTCTGCAGGGACTCTGTACTGACTACCTTTCGTACAGCTACCACAGTGTTAGGACAGTCTTCGTGATCACTGGACAAGCCAGGTTGACAGTAAGCTTGTGTAAAGCCGAGCGTCGCCTGAAAAAGGAAGCATCATTCAACAGCTGCTACTACAACACCTTCAAAAGACGCTTCAGATTGGAGTACTGTTCAGTGGGTGGACGTGTGCAGCGGTCAGTTAGTCTTCGAGACTATTTTCTCGTTGTCTGTCTGGACAATCTGGTGCGGCTAACCTTTCATTCTGACACAGGCAGAGGAGAGTCCAGATCATCCCGGTTATGCACTTTGCCCGTTTCAGTAAAAGGTGTCCCAAGGGATATAGACATTGTGGAAACATGGCATGACCGTGAATGCGACGGGCATTGTACCAACTGTTCTTGTATGCAGCCAGTCACTTTGTATGCAGCCAGTCACTATTGAACATGTTTAGGACAAGTGGCCCCCAAACATTTTCAATAGTTGCTCTGAGAGATCCACTTTGTTTCTTCTGAGCCTCTGTCGAGAACTGGAGTATCGGCCTTTGCAGAGAATGTTCGGAGGCCAGGGGCATCGCAACACTATCCTTTGGAACTACTCAGAAATAAAGACGGGAAGTTACAAGTATTGTTTAAAATAATTTCGATCTTTCCCTTTGTGTAAACCCGAGGCAAAGTTTGCAGGGCCCGCTTAACACTTGGCCCCACCCGGGTCTGCCCTGGGGGACTTGGGTGGGGTTAGGTATTTTTTAGTTCCCAGGGTCACCCTGGTCAGCCCCACAGGGTGGGTTTATCTCTCTATTCTGGGGCATGTGTTTCTGTCTACCCTTTGTCCATTCACCTGTATTTGCCATTTTAAAACTCTCCCTACTGTCTGCACTGCCTGTAGCTCTTGATATTGGATGTGTGTTGCTAAATGGTCTTAGCTTTATTTAGGCCCATGTGTTAGGTTTATTTAATGTATTTGACCGGCTGGCGACATACATTCAATGTTCTGTTTAGTTGTTTTTTTTTTTCACAAGCAGTGCAGGCACGTCCTGAGAAAGCCTTGTTGCTGTCGGGACGTTAAGCAATGTACAATCAATCAATCAATCAATCAGCTTAACACTTGACAAAGATGACCTGTAATCCAAATTTACTAATTCTATCCTTTGGCACTACTCAGAAATAAAGACAGGAAGTTACAAATATTGTTCAAAATAATGTCAATCTTTTCCTTTGTGTAAACAAAGAGCAAGGCTTGCAGGTCCCGCTTAACACTTTACAAAATTGACCTGTAATTCGAATTTACAAATTTTCTTTCATTTTTGAACAGCCCAACCCACTTGTAGAAAATGCTAGATGATACAACAATTGCCTAACAAACAACTTTCAAAATGGTTTTGATTTTGACAGAAATATCAGAGCGAAACCAACAGAATGAAAAGATGGCAACTATCGTCACTTTAAGGGCAAAAAATATACTTGAAATTGGTCCAGATGGTGATGCGTTTATCACAGTCCTGACAAAGAGCAGCAAAACTATAAATTATAGATCATTCGAACGATTCCCGACAGTTTGAACGATATCATCGAGCAGCATGTGTGCCCACTGCATAGTATAATTGAAATTCTTTTCCCCCACATTGATTTTGTTGAGTATCTGAAAGCGTGCCATGCATATCGTTGTCTTGTTCCAATTTGTGACGCACTAAATCGTTTCATAGTCAGGCCACAATTTACGTGCAAAATACCAAAAATTCTTAACGCTTTGTTTTGGACACTCAGTAACGACTTGTTACTTTAGTTCATAAAACCAGCTCCCTCCATTCCCTGCAGCCTTGTCCAACTCCGACGGTTGTCCTAAACCAATTTCCTATTTTGCCGGTGAAGCAGACTGCGCTAGTGGCCTTGTTGTAAAGGTTTTCTATTACTTTGATCAGGTTGGCATTGATGTTGTACAGCTTCATGGTGGACCAAAGGGCTGCATGCCACATTCTGTCAAACGCTGATTTTGTTGAGTATCTGAAAGCGTGCCATGCATATCGTTGTCTTGTTCCAATTTGTGACGCACTAAATCGTTTCATAGTCAGGCCACAATTTACGTGCAAAATACCAAAAATTCTTAACGCTTTGTTTTGGACACTCAGTAACGACTTGTTACTTTAGTTCATAAAACCAGCTCCCTCCATTCCCTGCAGCCTTGTCCAACTCCGACGGTTGTCCTAAACCAATTTCCTATTTTGCCGGTGAAGCAGACTGCGCTAGTGGCCTTGTTGTAAAGGTTTTCTATTACTTTGATCAGGTTGGCATTGATGTTGTACACGGCTTCATGGTGGACCAAAGGGCTGCATGCCACATTCTGTCAAACGCCTTCTTAAAATCTAGGACCCAACAGCTATGGACGGCTGACTGACTCAGCGCGCTAAATAAGTTCACCGACAGCCTCGTTTTCAGCTGCAATCTGTTTTCACTTCCGGTTGCTAACGGCAATGACCGATGTCTTTGCTAGTGTTAAGCGTCGTTTGAAAATCACGATTTTTGTGTCTTTATTTAGCAATCTGAATTTTTTTCTACGCATACGTAGATAGGAAAATCAGTCGAGTTTATAACCCTGTGTTTAGATTTTTTGTCAGCCATTTCTGAAACCCCTAATTAATACCAGAGTCAACCACAGTGTGTTCCAAAATGAGTGACATTGACACTAGTAGTGACAGTCCCAGAGCTTCGGTAGTTCCTAAATCAAGAGCAAGGAGGGCGCACAGTACAGGAGATTATTATTATCATATTATTTCATATTTGTTTTGTAGTATAGGAGCGAAACACACACACACACAGACAAATTGTAGTACAGTGAAATTTTTTTGGACAGATTATTTAGTTTTGGCACAAAAAAAAAAAAAGCTTTTCTTTTGAAATTCTGTTTTGAAAACAGCCTGGGTTTGAGAAGGTTATGCTGATTCTGTAACCAGTGTGGTTGTTCATGTAAAGGCCTAATGTCAAACTGGGGATTTAGTTTTGGGATAGGTGTTTGTGTTATATTTCAAAATATGTGTAGGTAACGAGTATTACAAGTTGTTCTTTCGTAAAGTGTGTGTGTTATATTGTGTGTGTGTGTGTGTGTATGTGTGTGTGTGTTGTATTGTGTGTGTTGTATTGTGTGTGTGTGTGTGTGTGTGTGTGTATTTAATCAGTGTTAGGGTATGTTTTTACCTTTATTTATTGTTTTGCTTGGCACTGTATGGTTTTTGAATTGTTTTATTAGAGATATTATTAATTATAGGTAAACATCGTTTTTATTACCAACATATTACTTTTTATATGTGTTAGTACTTAGAACTTTTAACGTTAAGCTACTTTTAAACATTGTTTATATTTTAGGTTTATATATAGGTTATTTCTTAATTATGCGTGTGAGTGTGTGTGCTTGTCTGTATTTGTATTTCTTTTAAAACATGTCTTTTCATATATATATATATAGACTATTTTTTATGATGTTTAACGTATTTTATCTCATAATGTTATCATATTGTTTAAATATTTTATCCTTGTGTGTGTATGCGTACGAGCGCTTAGAGCAAGCTATAAGTTTGGTTTTGCGCTTTATAAAATAAATTATTATTATTATTATTATTATTATTATTATTATTTCCAACTCCAAGTCCAGCAGTTCATCTTCAACCTGAAAATCAAAACAAATGGAAGTCATTTGAACTTCAACACAGCAAATAACACAGCAAAAGCATCGACACTGCTAATGCATCAACACAGCAAATACATCAACACAGCAAATACATCAACACAGCAAATACATCAACACAGCAAATGCATCAACACAGCATAACATAGCAAAAGCATCAACACAGCAAATGCATCAACACAGCAAATAACATAAAAGCATCAAAACACAGAAAAAGCAAATACCATCAACACAATAAGAGCAGATAACACAGAGGCAAATAACACAGCAAAAGCATCAAAACAGCAAGGTGAATAGCATCAACAATGCAAGGTTAATAGCATCAACACAGCACACAGTGCTTCGTTTTCTGTCTGAAGTGGAATGACTTTTTTTTTTTTCTTAATGCTGTGTCTGGGATACCTGCAAATGTACTTAAGTTCTCACTTGATGGAATAAATCATAACTGTTTGAACAGTTTACTGTTTTACTTACCATGAGAATTCGCTCAACTGTAGCGTCCATTGCGGTAGCAGACGTACCGGAAGTAACTACAGCGGTCAATCGCTTCGGTCAGGCTTCGGTAGACTCTGTTAGTGGCACAACGCGTGCGCGCTGAGTCAGTCAGCCGTCCATAGCTGTTGGGTCCTAGTTAAAATCCACAGACATGATAGAGGTCTTGCTGGTGCTGGAGGTACTTCTCGCATATAACTCTCAGGTTGAAGATCTGCTCAGTTGTGCTGCGCCCTGATCTGAATCCTGCCTGTTCCTCAGCTAAGATTTCCTCTGCCTGTGGCTTCAGCCTTTTCAGAAGGATCTTTGACATGACTTTGCTTGGGTTGCATATAAGACTGATCGTGCGATAATTCTGGCATTGCTGCAAGTTGCCTTTTTTGGGGAGAGTTATTATAAGTGTGGGCCATTCCCCTGACTGCCAGATCTTATTGCTGATAGTAAGGCGCTTATCATGTCTTCTCCCCATTCTTGGACTAGTTCTGCAGGATGTTGACTGCTCCTGCTGCCTTCCCTTATTTTCAGCGACTTCACCTCTACTTCTTCTTGGAGGATGGATAGTTGTCACTGGTGGGGTGACAAGTATGCCTGGGTCACCTGTAGTTCGGTGGTTGTACAAATCTGAGCAGTACTCTGTCCATCTCTTCAGAATGTCTTGGTCTTTCGTAAGACATTTCCTGCCCAACCCACTTGTAGAAAATGCTAGATGATACAAAAGTAGCCTTTCAAACAACTTTCAAAACGGTTTTGATTTTGACAGGAATATCGGAGGGAAAGCAACAGAATAAAAAGATGGTAACTATCGTCACTTTATGGGCAAAAAAATAGACCTGAAACCGATGCAGATGTGATGCGTTTATCACAGTCCTCACAAAGAGCAGCAAAACATAGATCATTCGAACAGTACTCAAAGGCAGGCGAGTTCTGGATAAAGTTCGATCCTTTGTAATGAAAGTTCAATGAGCCGGTGCAAAAAGGGTAGCGTTGGACACGACAGTTTGCACGATATCATCGAGCAGCATGTGTGCCCACTGCATAGTATAAATGAATTTTTTTCCGCCACATTGATTTTGTTGACTTACTAAATCATGGGCCGAGTATCTGAAAGCGTGCTATGCATAACGTTATCTTGTTCCAATTTGTGACGCACTAAAGCGTTTCAGTCAGGCCGCAAATTACATGTAAGGTACATATTCCTAACGCTTTATTTTGGACATGACTGAAACGTCAGTCGACTTGTTACAGTAGTTCTTATTTCCTTTCTCTGTGCGACTTCATAAAGCGCATGAGAACAGAACACGATGAATATTTCTATTTCTATCCATTTATCTATCCCGTAGTCTTGCCGACCGTTGGGGCACCACTGATGACTTGGCAACCAGCTCTTTAACTTTTTGATATTGTTTCCCAAAGAGGAAGTCCGATGGTTATTTATTGCTGTCTTATGGATCTTCAGTTACGTGCACCTTTACTTCTTTTACAGATATTTTCACAAATTTATGACACTGTAGGTACTCAGCGACAAATGAAATCACACATTTATTCTCTAGGCACGTTCCCCACCCGGGTCTGCCCTGGGGGACTTGGGTGGGGTTAGGTATTTTTTAGTTCCCAGGGTCACCCTGGTCAGCCCCACAGGGTGGGTTTTTCTCTCTGTTCTGGGGCATGTGTTTCTGTCTACCCTTTGTCCATTCACCTGTATTTGCCTTTTTAAAACTCTCCCTACTGTCTGCACCGCCTGTAGCTCTTGATATTGGATGTGTGTTGCTAAATGGTCTTAGCTTTATTTGGGCCCCATGTGTTAGGTTTATTTAATGTATTTGACCGGCTGGCGACATATATTCAATGTTATGTTTAGTTTTTTTTTTCACAAGCAGTGCAGGCACGTCCTGAGAAAGCCTTGTTGCTGTCGGGACGTTAAGCAATGTACAATCAATCTCTAGGCACGTTGGTATACATAGCTACGGATCATTAGTGGTTTCATTCATTCTCTCTTTTTTTTTTTAATCGGAGGGAAAAGCCCAACCTTCTGTAATTCTGCTCCGATTAATCTACGGGGGACTTGATGCTTAATGCCATATAATTAAAAGTTGCTCTTATTCTTTTCAGTGTGAAGTGTACTGTAACATCAGTGATCACCGAGACTGCATAATTGGCACTGGCAGTGATCGCACATCACAACATATCTTGCCTGTGCAACTGATTGAATTAAATGTTACAGTAACAAATAATCAATCAAGTTCCGAAACTTTGTTCAGCCATAACAGTTAAAACCAAGTGGTGTGGCACTCTTTCTCTTTTACAGTATGCAGCATGTTGCACTTCGGACATAGTTTTCGAAGATAGCGTTTGTTTTTGTGGGTTGCGTTTTGTTTTGATGCCGCCTGTGGTGTCGAAATGAAACGGGCAAAGCGATGGTAAAGTGAATGGAAATAAACGTGACAAACCTTTATCAAGACGTAAAAATGCACAAAGTAACTTTACACGTTTGCTTTTTGGGGAAACAAACAAGCTTATGTACAACAAATAAAAAAGAACTCGTCGGCACACCAGAATTCACGCCGAGTCCATGTTGATCTTGTATCATGTGTTGATCACGTGATTTGCGATACCTTATTGTTGAGTAACGATATTTGAGTTGGTTGTACATTGCTTAACGTCCCGACAGCAAGACTTTCTCAGGACATGCCTGCACTATTAACGATATTCGAGTTCGAGGCAAGATTTTTCGTAATTGTTTCTTCTCTTAATATAATTAAGTGTGAAATTTTACTTAAAAACTAAAATGAAATCCTTTTAAGTGACATATAGTGCATACTGCCACTGAATACAGGACCAAATGAAGCCTGTGTAAACTACCGATCCCCAGTGAACAGAACTGCGACCGATGTCTGCAGCCGTACTGGAAACAAAATCCTCCGAATTCGCACTGCTTTTATTCATACTAGACTTCATTTTGATATACCCAAACCTTTATTACTCTCTCGACTAGAAAATCACTATCTCGAAAACGGCTGAAGGATTGTCAAGTTGCATGAGCGAGTCTGTGAAATCTGCAAGAGGTACAGATTTTCATAAGTCCTCGCCACGAAAGGCTATTTATGAAAATCTATGCCTTTAGCTTGATTTTTGTGTGTTTGTAACCGACATCGTTCCTCAAACTGAGGAAGTGGATGCGGACTAAAGTGACGATTGTAGTCTGTGCAAGAAACCAGTCCACATCTGCAAGGGGCATCATAGATTATCCCCTCTGCTCAAGGGCTCATACTCTTACGGGTGTCATTCATGCTGATGTTTCTCAAACGGAGTCCAACTTAAACAGAGCTGCCTTGACCGTGACCAGATGCCAGGCAAGCACCGCGGAAACAAACAGTGCGAGTTAGCGGGCCTAGTTAAGTTATCAAGACGTGTCGACAGGTTTCACATCTGAGCCTACTTTTAGACCACACCCACAAACTGCACATGCGGCGATCGAGGTAGAACTGACATTTACTGACCTCTTGTGACCCTTGGCCTTTCCGAGGGGTCATCCA
Organism: Semisulcospira habei; assembly: GCA_036245525.1. Lineage (NCBI taxonomy): Eukaryota > Metazoa > Mollusca > Gastropoda > Semisulcospiridae > Semisulcospira > Semisulcospira habei. The sequence continues at coordinate 196,354,613 of BTPG01000006.1, forward strand.
AATTTGTAGAAATCGATAAGTATTATGTCAGGTATAGGTCATTTGACGTCGGAGAACACATTTTTCGCAAATATCTCTGTAAAGAACCACTTTTCTGTACCAATCTTAGAACAACATCATTCAGGGACAGTTGACTTAATACGATTTCCTTTTAATAAACTCAAACAATGTGTCAGTTTTACAGTCATAAAAATTCAAGATTTTTTTTCGTTTAAAATGATCGATTTGACATCCCTAAATGTGCCCCAGATATATTAAGCCCAGTATAAGATACATTTTCATGGGAATTTGGCAAGTTGTTAAACATGAAACAACAGACGAGGAATACATAAAATCTGCATGCTGGACCTCGATATTGAAACCCCACTATTTAGGGTACTGAAAATAGTTCTCGTCTTTTCACCATATTTTTACGACTGTACAGCAAAATTGACAAATCGCAGGAGTCGAGTCAAAAATATTCCACATTAGGTGGATTGGAACTAAATGTATTTCGTTTTAAAGTGGTACAGTAAAGCGTTTCTTTGCAGAGATATTTAGGAACAATGTGCACTCCGATGTCGAACGGCCTATATCTCTGCAACAAGCTTGGGTTTGAAGTTCAAATTATTTAAAAAACTAATTTTTGGCTCATGTGCGACGCAAAAGTGAGTATGTTTTGGGCCAGTGGTTGTCCATCCTTCGTCTGTCAAACTTGAATGTTGGCATTTCCTCGGAGACTATTCAGGCGGGGAAGTGGCGCAGTGGTTAAGGCGTCTGCCTCCAATGCCAAAGGTGCGAGGTTCGATACCGGGTTCCGGCGTTGGATTTTTCTCCTCTGGCGAGTGTCACCGTCTGGGCAGTGGGCAGATGTTCACATCTGCACGGGACATAGACGACCCTGGCCCCCACGAGTCCCCTGCTGCCTTGCAGGCCTGGCCGCTTGGCTGTGGATAGGCTAAGGGAGGAAACCCCTGACATCAAGGCCCCCGTGTCTCCGGGGAAGGCTTTTGAGCCAGAGACTAAGTAAGACGAGGACAGTCTGATATAAAACCTACGACCCGAGGACCTCGATGCCACCGTCCCAGCTTGCTAGGCCATGGCGAACGAACCAAGGGTTTAAAGGGTGGGGCCAGTACTGTGCACACTGCACTCCACCAAAAAGCTCCACCGCGCAGGCTTTAGGAAACGCCCACAGACTATGACACTGAACTTTCCAAGTCCTGTAGCGATGGGCAAGGGGCAAAACGGCAGGTGAAAGATGTCACTGGAAGCCGCAGTCTCAAACCTGCATGCAGGCGGTTCAGGATATTGGTCGCCTAATGTTGACCTGGGGATGACGTCACTTGGCACACCCCAACGACCAAGCAGCCTTCTCTAGGGACAGCACTGCTTGCTCCACACGGAGAGGGGCCTAGAAAAGGTGGCCTAACCAAAGCTTATCCCCCCGTAACCCCAGTTGGCTAGCCGCGGTCAACGGGCATCTTCTCATGCGGTCAGAAAACGAGAAAAAACGATGGATCCACTCTCACGACGACCACGACCGGACTCAACGTAGCATGCTGGAACATCCGAACCATGCTCGACACAGCAGACAGCGGACGCCCTGAACGTCGCTCCGTCCTCATTGCCCATGAATTGCGGAGGTTAAACATCGACATCGCCGCGCTCAGCGAAGTACGCCTTCCGGAGGAAGGCAGCCTCCAAGAACTTGGCGCTGGCTACACCCTCTACTGGTCAGGCAGGCCTGCATCAGAAAGACGGCTCTCAGGTGTGGGCTTCCATGGTGAAGACCCCCATTGCGAACAAGTTGGAAAACCTACCAACGGGTCACTCCGACCGCATCATGTCCATGCGCCTCCCACTGAGACATCAGCAATACGTCACCCTTCTCAGTGTGTACTCCCCAACCCTCCTGGCAGAGCCTGCAGAAAAAGACAAGTTCTACTCTGACCTGCGCAGCCTCCTGCAGAGCATCCCTGCAGACGACGAAGTCATCGTCCTTGGCGACTTCAACGACTTGGCGACTCTGAAGCCTGGAAAGGAGTCCTCGGCAAGCATGGCATTGGGAACTGCAATGAAAATGGTTGCCTACTGTTGGAGCTCTGGTCATCACCAACACTACTTTCCAGCAAAAGGACAGTCGAAAGACCACCTGGATGCATCCTCGCTCCAAGCACTGGCACCTTATCGACTATGTCCTAGTGCATCAGAGGGACCGCAGCGACGTCCTCCTCACCAGACTGATGCCCAGCGCAGAGTGCCACACTGACCACCGCCTTGTTCGCTGCAAACTCAGGCTCCGCCTCAAGCTGAAACCCAAGAAAGGGGGCCCCCCCCAAGAAAAAGCTCGATGTTGCCAGCCTTCAGCGTGACAAGAAAGCTGCCCTTCAGGGCGATTTACAGCGCATGCTCAAAGACACAGTTGATCCAGCAGACTCCTCCCCTGAAACACTCTGGAAACAACTGAAAACTGCTATTGTAAAATCCTCTGTGGAAGTCTTGGGCTTTGCTAGAAGAGGAACAAAGACTGGTTTGACGAAAACGACGTAGAGATCCTAGCAAAAACAGTCATCCTCCAAATCCCACACCTTCCACTAAAGGTTGAATTGGACGAACCGCCCACCCCGAAGAGTCCCTCACAGCCATCCACCAGCTCAAGAGTGGCAAAGCAGCAGGCATTGACGGAATCCCGCCAGAGATCTGGAAACATGGAGGCCCAGCACTGCACAACAAGCTCCACGACCTCTTTCTCTGCTGCTGGGAAAAAGGAACACTACCAAAGGATCTCCGTGATGCAGTCATCACCCTGTACAAGAACAAAGGAGAGAAGTCTGCCTGCTCTAATTATCGTGCTGTCCATTGCCGGGAAAATTCTTGCAAGGTTGCTCCTGAATCGGCTGGTACCTGCCATCGCTGAAGACCACCTCCCAGAGGGCCAGCGTGGCTTCAGAGCCAACAGGAGTACCACCGACATGGTCTTTGTGCCGAGACAGCTTCAGGAGAAGTGCCGCGAGCAGAACAAAGGGCTGTACGTAACGTTTGTCGACCTAACAAAAGCGTTTGACACTGTGAGCAGGCAAGGTATGTGGCAGATCCTGGAGCGACTAGGTTGTCCCCCAAAGTTCCTCAACATGATCGTCCAGCTCCACGAGGACCAGCAAGGCCAGGTCAGACTAAACAGTGACCTCTCAGAACCATTCCCCATTCGCAACGGCGTGAAGCAAGGCTGCATGCTGGCACCGACCCTCTTCATCTTCTTCAGCATGATGTTGAAGCAGGCCACAGTGGACCTCGACGATGACGCAGTGTACATCAGGTATCGTCTCGATGGCAGCCTGTTCAACCTCGGACGACTGCAGGCCCACACGAAAACCCTAGACCAACTGATTCGTGAGCTGCTCTTTGCTGATGACGCTGCCCTCGTTGCACACACAGAGAGAGCCTTGCAGCGCATTACGTCCTGCTTCGCAGATGCCGCCCAGCTCTTTGGACTTGAGGTCAGTCTGAAAAAGACAGAGGTCCTTCATCAGCCGGCACCCAAGGAAGAGCATCGCCCTCCCCACATCACCATCGGCGAGTCCGAACTGAAGTCTGTACACCAGTTTACCTACCTTGGCTGCATCATCACGTCAGACGCCAAGCTGGACAAGGAGCTGGACAACAGGCTGGCAAAAGCGAACAGTGCTTTCGGGCGACTATTCAAGCGGGTGTGGCACAATCAACAGCTGAAAAAAGGCACCAAGATCAGCGTGTACAGAGCCGTCGTCCTCACCACCCTGCTGTACTGTTCCGAGTCCTGGGCCCTCTACCGCAGCCAACTACGACTCCTCGAATGCTTTCACCAGCGCTGCCTGCGTACCATCCTCAGCATTCACTGGAGTGCCTATGTCACCAACGTCGAGGTCCTTGAACAGGCGGAAACTGAGCATCGAGGCTTTGCTGCTGCGGACACAGCTTCGCTGGGCGGGGCATGTCTCCAGGATGGAGGATCATCACCTACCCAAGATCACTCTGTTCGGCGAGCTCGCCACTGGACACCGAGACAGAGGGGCACCAAAGAAGAGATACAAAGATGGTCTCAAGAAGTCACTTAGTGCCTGCCAAATCGACCACCGCCAGTGGTCTTCGCTTGCTGCGGACCGTGACACCTGGCGCTCCACCATTCACAAGGCAGCAGTCTCCTTCGAGGACTCTCGCAGAGCTAACCTTAAGGACAAGCGGCTCAGAAGAAAAAACAGTTGTAACTCAGCACCCTGACCAGACTTTCCCCTGCAGCCACTGCGGTCGAACCTGCCTGTCCCGGATTGGCCTCCGCAGCCATGAAGATGCCTGCAGACGACGTGGGCAAGCCCTATAGAATCTTCGTTCACCAAGTCAAGCCAAGAGAGAGCGAGATTCAAGCCACATTCTTCAAACTTGGCCCAGATACTTTGTGGCAAGACCTTTCTAAACATACCAAAAATACTCTCACAAAGGTCAAGGTCACAGGGGGTCAGGAAATGGGTAAAAAATACTACTCAACCCAAACTTGCTACAGTACAGAGATACACAAAGGTCACGTAAATCGGTCATACACGCGAGCCATAATGGCTTTGCCTTTCGCGTTTGTTAAAATACGGCCATTTTGGACCCATTTTTGGATCATCCCACAACCCCTAGACCTTTGTGATGGGTCAACTACGAAGGTCTTATCAGCTACCTTTGTGCAATTTGATTGAAAGGTTTGTAAAAATGTTCATAAGAAAGGCAAAGCCCTTATAGGTAGGTTGGATTGGGCCTCAAAAGCACCTATAAAAGTACCAAGCTCGAGAATAAAAAGACCTTGACGAAGCCAGGTTGGTCAGCAAATCTAGCAATTTATTAAGTACTCCGTTATTCTTGCTAAAACACTCCAGGTGGTATGATCCCTGAAACTGCAACCGTTAAGGGAAATCTCCATTTTAACCTGCTCAGAGCCTCATGTGTCTTTTATCTCAATGCTTAAGTTTCAAACAAAGCTACACAGCTGCTATACCCTTAGTGGGCTCTCAACCTGCAATCAAGCTCCAGCTGTCTATAGTTATGATTTTCAAACATGAAGACAGTTATGTTCAGTCTGATCTTTAATATCAGCCAGTCCAGAGCCAACCGTCTAGCTCTTATTTCAATGAGTCAAGTCAGAGGCGTATCTTGATGCTTTTCATTTTTCAAGCATCAAAATTGACAGCTGTTACTTGGTACTCTTCTTTATCAGGCAAGTCAATAATCTTTTAGGTCATGTAAGGAAAGACAAGCTTGACAAAGCTCACAAGAAGTGAAGGCATACAGTTCACTTTCAGCTTTCTGAAATTCAACTTGTATTACATATTTACAACCAGCTCAGAGATCCAGCCGTCAGTCTTGATCCTTTTTAAGCAACATTGACAGCTGAAACTGTGCTCTCCAAGTCCAAGACAAGCTTGACAATTCACTTTCAGCTTTCTGAAATTCAACTTGTATTACATATTCACAACCAGCTCAGAGATCGTTCGTCTGCTTGCGAATACCGTTTTCAAAGTTGGTCAAGCAAGTTTTCATTTTGAAAATATGCTGATAAAAGCACATAAAAGGTCCATTTTCTTGGCAAAAGCACTGCTGGCTGATGTGAAAGCAATTTATGGCATTTAAAAGGCCTTTTCTGAGAAAACCATTTGGAAAGCACTTAAAAGAAACCTACAGACCCGGTTATAGCTCATGTGTATGTCTGATCCACACAAGTGTGAGAATAAGTAAAGAGATGGCTTCTGCACCAACAAAATCCATGGTCAAAATTTTTCATCTGTGAAACCCCCTTGACCTTTGCGACGAGTCAACTAAATTATTATTGGTATGCTCAGGAAGGTCGGCTATCATTGTGCCAAATTTGATTTTAAAGTTTGCAAAAAATGTCAACTTCAATTGTATCAAAATTGGCATTTCATACACATTTGTTGACCTCTTGTCGACTCATGACCTTTTCAAAGGGGTCATCCAAATTTGTATGCATAGATTAGATAGGTCTTACAATCGGCTATCTTTGTACCAAGTTTGGGTTGTGAATAGAATTCAAGAACAAGAAAGGCAAAGCCCTTATGGCTCATGTGTATGACCGATCCACACGTCCGACATTAACATGAATAAGGGATGGCTTCTGCACTAACAAAATCCATGTTTTCTCAAAATTTAAATCGGTTTACATACATCTACGGCTCATGCGATGAGTCAGCTAAATTAGGATACAAAGGAAGGTCTTGTCAGCTACCTTTGTGTGAAATTTGACGTGAAGTTTGCAAAAATGTTAACTACAAAAAAATTGGCATTTTTACACATTGACCTCTTGTGACCCATGACCTTTTTCGAGGGGTCATCCAATTTTTTGCATAGATAGGTCTTACGATGAGGTATCTCTGTAGCAAGTTTGGGTTTTAAGTTGTGAATAGTAATTGAGAAAAAAACATTTCTTGTCAAAATATGACCATTTTTGTACCTATTTCCTGAGCTCATGACCCTCAGAGATGCCAACCCCTTTCACTACCCGACCTTATTTTCAAAATTTGACAGGAAGAAATAAAATTTGACATGAAGATTTTGCGTGAACATAAAACTCGGTCATTCAAGGTTAAAGTTCGGTGCCACGCGTGCAAGATTGCACACACGAACTTCGTCACAGCACTCGCACTGACCAGCTTTGCATGCCTAGAGCACAAAACCACAACTAAAAACAGAATGAACCATAGAGTTCACCTCAGAACCAACGGACTTATAACTTGAAGTTCCTTAAATCCACAGAATTCCGCGATAGGAGTGAAAATGGGGCATATACAACCTACCCCCGTACCCTGTTGGCACCCAAAACCAGGGACTGCAAACGCAATAAAACGTACGAGTTCACCCCTAAAAACATGCGAACGGCTTAAATTCAACAAATCCACAGAAAACCGCCCTGTGATACCTACTCATAGTGTGTAAAAATGGACACACATCTAGATCTACGACACCCCAAAAACAGGGGGAGAAGGAGAGTGGAGAAAATAAAAGGTGGAGGGGAAGGAGAAAGGAAGGAAAAACAAAATGGCGCAACTCATGATGGAAAATTGTCCGACACGACAGTTGAACCTCACAAACACTAGGATACTACTCTATGCGAGCATCCTTCCAAAAGTGATTCAACGACCTACGAACACAAGTCAGTAGGAAAGCCCTAGAGCTATCAATCTTAATCCCTAGCCAATACGGATACAGTCACAACTCGGACTGCAAAAAGCCTAATTTTTATTCGACGGTTTCGGTCTCCTTTTTCCAGCAGAGCAGTTTCTTTATAATTGCCGTCGTTGCATCCAATACCCTATGGAAGGCAGTCACTGAATCGGCTTGCGCAGCTTCTTGTATGCAAGGACCAGCAGAATGATAGAGCCAGGCAAGATTCTCAATAGCTTTCGCATCTGTGGGTGCCATGAGGATCCGATTATTCCAGACAGAAGGCCTAAAAGCCTAATCATTTTGATTCGCTGGAATGCGAGCCGTTTCTGTCCCCTTTTTCCAACAGAGCGGTTTGTTTATAATTGCTGTCAATGCATCTAATACACGTGAAGGCAGTCGGTGAATCAGCTCGTGTAGCTTCTTGTATGCAAGGACCAGCAGAATGATGGAGCCAGGCAAGAGGCACGATTCTCAGCTTTTGCATCTGTAGGTGCCACGAGGATCCAATTAAAACTCCCCAAGAGGCATAGATCTTCATGGGTTCCGTGCAGAGTGCGGGGGCTTGCGAGAAGCTAAATGTACTGTATGTATCTTGGTGGCTAGTGTTCCCTCTATGCTGCTATGTTTACGCAGCCAGGATAAAATCGCGACCGAGCCCAAAACAAAACACCCATGGCTGTCAACACGCACGATTCGACGACCGTCCCGGCTCTACGGCGTAGAATAGCGCGACGCTCATGCTCCCTTTAGGTTTACGGCAGTGCAAACTCGAGTCTGGAGACTAACTGTATAGGCTTAAACGGAGACAAGATGCGTGCAGCAGAACGCTACACTAAATTTTCATCTCCACGGTTTGGTCCGCTGACAATGAGGAGTACCGGCAATTCAAAGCAAAACGTCCTCGAAACACACATGAACTAGGCATCAAAATTCAGACCGACTTGTGCGATGTCAAACACATCTTTACACACTAAAACAGCGAAATCCCAAGAACTAATGAACTGAACTGAAATCACACCATTTCCGATCATGTATATTTCAGATTCCGATTGGTTGCGCTAATCAGACGACACTTCTGATTGGCTCATTTATCTCGAGGGAAATGCGATGGCTCGGCGGGATAAAAGCAGCAAAGTCGGCGAGAAATTGGTAACTTTTAGCGTTTTTCGCCAGAAGATAATTTGGCCATAAAATCTAAAGAAATTAATTTTGGCGCAAGAAAATACGGCAAAATCGGAAGGGTTGGCATCTCTGGACCCTTGACCTAACGTAGTCTTACCGTCGGGTATTTCTGTAGCAATTGTAGTACATTGCTTAACATCCCGACAGCAACAAGGCTTTCTCAGGACGTGCCTGCACTGCTTGTGAAAAAAAAAAAAAAAATAAATAAATAAAATAAACAGAATATTGAATGCATGTCGCCAGCCAGTCCAATACGTTAAATAAAGCTACGCCATGGGGCCCAAATAAAGCCAAGACCATTTAGCAACACATCCAATATCAAGAGCTACAGACAGTTGGGAGAGTTTTAAAAAGACAAATACAGGCAAGGGTAGACAGAAACACATGTCCCAGAATAGAGGGAAAAAACCCACCCTGTGGGGCCGACCAGTGTGACCCTGGGAACTATAAAGTAGTTAACCCCACCCAAGTCCCCCAGGGCAGACCCGGGTGGGGCATTTCTGTAGCAAGTTTGGGCGCGACATCTCAAAATATGGCGATTTTGGACCAATTTCGAGCTCCTGACTTTTCCGAGGGATCAACCAAATAGAAAAGCCTTACCATCATCGGGCATCTTTGTACGAAGTCTGGGTTTGAAGTTGTGAATAGTATTTGAGAAAATGTCATTTATAACCATTTTTTTTTTACACAATCCCTGATCAAATTGGCATGTTTAGAAAGGTCTTGCCACAAAGTATCCTTGGTCCAAAGGTCCTTGTAGCTTGAATGGTCCCCGAGGAAATGCTAACGTTAAAGTTTACCATGGATGGTGGACAGACGACCTTGGCCCAAAACAGATGCCAAAACATCGTTTCCCATGCGAGTCCATTTTACAAACCATTGCCCATATAACAATATTTCCAAGGGGTCATCTAAATTAGTATGCATCGATAGGTCTTACCATCGTGTATCTCTGTACCAAGTTTGGGTTTGAAACTGAATGGGATGAACAAAAGCTATTTTTGACCCATTTCCTAAATAATCTCGTGACCCTTGATCTTAGAAGGGTCAACCTAATTAGTATGCAAAGAAATATGTCATCAGTATTGTGAAAAATTTGGGTTTGGAGTTGCAAGTATGGCCAATTTTTTTTAACCCAATCCCCGAGACCTCGAGACTTCTATAAAACTCATAGATATCAACTCTTCAACGAGACAGTTTCAATATGCCCGGAGGCTCTTTTAGATGCCCCTGGATTAAACATTTTCTATATTTTCAAGCATGTACTTTTTTTAGTTTACATACACACACAGCGCTTTGTGCCAAAAGTACGTTCAGCAGGGAGGTTAGCATAACTAGACATGTCATTTCCATCTCGTTTCTATGCCTGCCCATCTAGCACCCACCAGCCCCACCTCAAAGTTTACCGTATTTTCAATATGGCATTCAAAAAGGGATTAATGAACAAAAGAAACCCACCAATAATCATACATGAAATTTAATTAAACTTGTTTGGAAACTTACATACATGGACAATACTTCAATTGCACATCACATGATTTTTCTGACCATTGCACTAAGGAAAACTAAGTATGAAATATCAAGACAGACAAAACTGTTGAGAGGGATAGACAGAAAACAGCAAGTACAGAATCATGTAGAAGGTACAAGTTATAACTCTAGACGGACAACAGTCCCAAGTACAAAATTATTGCACTGGTACAGTGTCCTATCACATCACAGCACAATGTCCATCATGAACAACAGTTTCAACGCAATGAACAGCAGCACTAAGCACATAATATTCCAAGCTAGGCTACGGCGTTGAATTCTGTATTGGGCAAAAAGTGATCTTTTAAAAACTGTCCTGCAGAACACTTTCTGTAAGTTAACTTTGCGCCTGGCAACTCTATGGCAGAAACAGGGTACATGCTACTGAATCTTGTAGTCAGCAGCCATTTCCATGCAGTTTGTGTATTCAGAACTGGAACCCGCCAGTAGGCACATTATCGGGAGTGTTGAATTGATAACAGTCGCCATTTCCAACAGGAGCAGCCACACTGGCATCTTCATCCTGAAACATAATACAAATTTTGTTTAGTAAACAAACTAAACTTTTAAGCAAAGTTGTTACTTGCGAGTGGGGCATGGGCAACCTCGGGCTAATTGTCACTGGTGATGTGATTTCTTCCATACACTTACACTGCAATAAAATAAATATCTGGGACCGGTTTTTGAAAGGAAATGTTAAGTTTAATGACTACATATACTTGATAGAATCGATGAAATTCCCAGCTACAAAAATGTTAACCTCAATGTATCTATGTAAAACTTTTGTTTTTGATATTCAGTGCACGTCATTACAAACTAGACATTACAAGATCCTGATTAATCTTGAAAGGTGATGCCAGGGAAGTTTGGCACTTCCATACACCCAAGATATTTGGAACAAAACTGGCACACTCAAGGCTCACGTGAATTACCAATTAATCTGACTTTTCCGACAGGTCGCTGAAAATGTATGCATTTTTCATTTTTCCCATGACCCTTGCGAGTAGTAAACCAAAATTAGTATGCATATATAAAGATCTTATCAGATAACTTTCTGCTAAATTTGGTTGAAAGATATTTTAAAAATTCTGTTTTAAAAACCATTTTGTCCCAAAAAATGGCTATTTGTGACCCACTTCATGGTCTCTTGTAATCTTTGACCATATTATGCAAAGGAAGGTCTTATCATGTAACTTTGTACCAAGTTGTGAACGTTTTTGAGAGAGAAAAAAAATCTTGTCAAAATATGGCCACTTTGGACCTATCTCCCTATCTCGTGACCCTCTTGCTTTCAGAGAGGTGTACAAAGTATGCATAGAAAGGTCATACCATCAGGTATATTTGTATTAAGTTTGGAATTGGAAGTTCTTAATAGTATTTGAGAAAACAATTTTGTCAAAGTATGGCTATTTTTAACATATTTCCCGATCCCATATGACCTTGAGGTCACTCAAATTAGTGTGTTTAGAAAGGTCTTGGGCCAAAGTTTGAAGAATGCGGCTTGAATAGACTCTGTGAAAATGCCAATGACAGTTTACCATGGATGACCTCTCTTTTGCTTCGCACGTGAACCAAAAATGCCCTTTAACTAACATGGATGATCCGTCTCCAGACCTGTAATGTAGCCTCAAGGTAATTTGGGATTTTCAATTTCACAGCTGGGGATGGTTATCCAATTTTTGTAGATATCCGAGGTCTAGATCACAGTTTGACATATTTCAAGGTTGGTGTCAGAATAGCTTGGCATCTCTAGGCACCAAGCTATTCTGACGCCAGCCTTAAAATATCATGACTGATCCACATCCTGTCAGGCTTTTAGGGCTTTATGGGTTAACATGACTTAAATAGGTGTTCTTACATCAGCGCCAAGGTACTTGTCGATGAGTTTGAGTGCAGCTTGGTAAACGTCTTTATTTTCATGTGTCTGTAGCTGTTCGATTTTGTCCACCCCTCCCAGCTCCTCCAGCATCATACACATTTGGTCCAACTGGTTCACCTGCTCTGCCATCTACAATCCACAAATCAACGGCCACAATGTATTAGGTCATTTAATATACAGCCATCAGTACTGTCAATTATACCAGTGGCTGCATACACAAGTAGAGTTCAGTCAATTTATAAGTCCACAATTTGAATGTGTGCAATATTCAGGGTTCACAATGAAAAAGGAGGAAAATAAAACAATGTATAGACCCGGTACGCGTGGTTTTCTATATTGTGAAACATACTAGACCTTGCTTCCAAAGAGAACGAAAGAGAGAACGAAAGGGCGCGCGGAAGAGGGGGGGGGGGGGGGGGGGGGGGGGGGGGGGGGGGGTGGTGGTCTGTGTGTGTGTGTCTGTGTGTGTGTGTGTGTCTGTCTGTGTGTGTGTGTGTGTCTGTGTGTGTCTGTGTGTGTGTGTGTGTGTGTGTCTGTGTGTGCGTGTGTGTGTGTGCGTGTGTGTGTGCGTGTGTGTCTGTGTGTGTGTCTGTGTGTGTGTCTGTGTGTGTGTGTGTGTGTGTGTGTGTGTCTGTGTGTGTGTGTGTGCGTGCGTAGACTCAGATATACAAGCTGTCATCTAATTTTGTACCACGCTGTACAATTGTGCGCTGCGCCATTTTAAAACGAAAACAGTAGCTTGTGCTACTTCCGGTAACATAGCAATTTCAGCAAAGAGCAAAATGTGAATACGGCAGCGATTTTTTTCTTTTTTCTTTTTCCTCCTACGGCGGAATCTTGTCATTTGTGCGGCGGAAAGGTTACCTTCAACGGCGGAAAATATCCAAAAGGCGGAGGATTGCGAGCCCTGAATATTACATTGTCTAGAAACCTAAAATGACAACTTAGCAACTTTGCACCGATTTTTTATACACAGGTATATGGCATCAACACCTGTTTCAAAATTAGCTTATATAAGCTTGTAGCCAAAATCACCATGTGCACAGTTTAAAAGAAAGAAAGATTTACTCACACTGAGGATGTTCCCAAGGGCATCAAGAATGACAAGAATGATCTTGGTGTCACGGGCAGTGAGCAGGTGACAGAGCGGCGCCAGACACCCGTGCTCTAGGCAGTGCCCAACCTGCTGGATGTTGCCGCCAGATGTCAGGTTCGTGATGGCCCACACTGCTTCCTTCTGGCTCTTAAAGTCACCCTGAAAATGCGTTAAATGTTGATAAAGTCAGAAGAACAGCTAGTGCCAATTATTGTGTGCGGCTGCAGTGGCTCCCGAGATGCAGATGACACAAGTGCCATCAACATTCAGCTCCGAGGAATAGATGTCAGGGACACAAGAATCCTTGACTCCTGATAACATCCGACTTGCAGATGGAATGCGCCGACTTAAAACTGTATCAACATGCATAGTACGAAACTAACACTAGCAAGTCTTTATTTCCTACACTTTGAATCGATTCTCTGCTATAGATGTTATGTAACCTCTCAACCTACCCTTCTCATGAGTTCAATGAGGTGTGGCACAAGCCCATTATCGATGATGGCCTGAATCTGGTCCTGGTTCCCGGCAGTGATGTTGGACAGCGTCCAGGCCGCCTCCTTCTGCAGATTATTTTTGGGGTGTTTGAGGAGGGCATGGAAGACACGCAGCACCCCCATGTCCAACACAGCCTGCGTCTGCTTGTCATCACCCGTCACGATGTTGCCGATGGTGCGCAGGGCAGGGGTCAGCACCGAGGGCTCCGAGCTTCCCAGTAGCTCCACCAGGCGAGGTATCACACCTAACGCAAACCAAGCAGTGCCAGATCACCGTTCTCCATGGAAACTTTGAGGGTCACTATGAGCGACTTAATAAAATTAATATCTGTGCATCAGCATGATGCGTACGTTCAAAAATGTGTGTAATAGTCCATCACTTGTGCATTACGGGGAAACAGTGCAGATGAGCAAGATACACAAAATTAGCTGGCAAAGAGGTACAGATCCTCTGTTGGGAGCTTGCAGGACGACTCGCATCACAGCAACACTCCTGCATTTACAACAGGCACAAACATGTTGCTTAGAGCTCTTTTGAGGTTAGGCACTATAATAGATTTTATCATTGTTATAACTGAAAAAAAAAAAAGAAGAAAATCATTGCATTTGTGTGCAATACTCTTGACGTCTGCTCAGACAAATCTGGCTTAGAATCAAGTTTATCAGCATTTATCGATATGCCGGGGAAAAAAATGGTCATCACTGCAGACTATTCACGATGCCGACAATATGCACAAAAACCCACATTGATCTGGGAACCAACCTGCATCAATGACAGCCTGTATTTTGTCGTTTGAGCCATCTGTGAGGTAGGAAAGGGCCCAGCATGTATCAGCCAGCACTTCTCGGTCAGTGTGATTCAGCAGCATACGCAGTGTTGGCAGGCAGTAGCTCACAACCTTGGGTGGTGGTGCAGGGTTCTTGTTGCGACACAGGTTAGAGATAGTCCATGTCACGTTGCGCAGAAAGCTGGGCTGCAGTCAACAGACGAGACGTGTATTATCAATCTCGCAGTATAAAATACAGTATCCAATACCAGATCCATGGGTGGGACCCAAAAAAAAGTTGAATCCTGAAGCGAGGGTCTTGGGGCACTTTTGTGAATCCGGAAAATCCGGCTGTATCTGGAAAAGTCCCACCCATGCAGATCTGCTTTTTCATATTTAACCCCACTTGCATGCAGCCGCTGGCATTGTGTCCAATAAACGTGGCGGCATGCCTGTTGCGATTCCCACTTAAATTATCACGTCCTAGTCCGCTACCGACGGCCAAATGCTTAAAGCCTGTGTACTCCTTGATTTGCTAAACAGATGAGAAAAGCCAATGAAGGCCATCAAGAAGCATGCAGACTGGTTGAGAGACTAGCATACTGTGTATTTACAATACATTACAAGTTACAATTTGTCTATGCATCCAATGACACTGGCAACTTGGTGTTTTTGCATCACATAAGCATGGACTACACCAAAAAAAAAATTTGAATCCTGAAGCGAGAGTCTTGGGGCACTTTAGTAGCCGGAAAAAGTCCCACCCATGCATAAGTATGTGCAAACCAGCTAATATATGTGAAGAAACAGTTGAACTTAAAGAGATAAAAAAAAGAAAAGAAAAGAAAACATACCGAAACATCAGCCGAGGCAAGACGCAGCAATGGCTCCAGAATACCAGCTTCTATCACATAGTCCCTCAGGTGTGGTCCATCACCTGCAATAGTCATTCTTTCGTGGACTTTGTGTGTGCAAGATATAATTCGACACTTGCCCCTACAGTAAACACTGCATTCCGCTCACACCATTTCAGATTCTGATGAACATCAAAATGTCAGATATATGCTTGTCTATTGGTTGAATCATCATAAAAGTGTGAGGCCCAAACAAACAATTATGCAACTGATCAAATCTGAAGAAAAAACAAAACAAATATGAAAGACAAAGCCTTTATTTATGGCTCACATGTATAGGTCAATCCACATACATGCAACTGTGACCTTTCCAGCAAGCAAAGGGTTGGCTTTTGTACCAGCGAAATCCGAGCCATCTCAAAATTATGCATAAAAAAAAGTGTCAATCTTCTGCGACCCTTGACCTTTGAGAGGGAGACACTAAATTAGCATGCATAGGTGTTATTAGCTACCTTTATGCCAAGTCGGTTTGATTGTACATTGCTTAACGTCCCGACAGCAACAAGGCTTTCTCAGGACGTGCCTGCACTGCTTGTGAAAAAAAAAAATAAACAGAACATTGAATGTATGTCGCCAGCCGGTCAAATACATTAAATAAACCTAACACATGGGGCCTAAATAAAGCCAAGACCATTTAGCAACACACATCCAATATCAAGAGCTACAGGCAGTGCAGACAGTAGGGAGAGTTTGAAAAAGGCAAATACAGGTGAATGGACAAAGGGTAGACAGAAACACATGCCCCAGAATAGAGAGAAAAACCCACCCTGTGGGGCTGACCAGGGTGACCCTGGGAACTAAAAAATACCTAACCCCACCCAAGTCCCCCAGGGCAGACCCGGGTGGGGGGTTTATGCCAAGTCGGACTGAAGTTTGCAAAATCTTTCATAAAGCTACAATTCTATGAAAACTGGCATTGTTCACACACTTGCTACGAGACTTTTCCGAGGGGTCATCCAAATTAGCATGCATAGAAAGACTTCATCAGGTATCTCAATACCAAGTTTGGGCTTGAAACTGAAAATAGCATGACTGCCACAAGAGAAAACTTTAAAAACCTATTTCTGCCCCCCCCCCCAATTAGTACGAATGGAAAGGATCTACTGGAAAGTTGGGCAAAACTTTGAAAATTAAAATTTTATTAAAAATTTTTTTTTTTCACATGCCAGCCTCCTGTGACCCTTGAAATTTCTGAGGGGTCATCCCTAGTATGCATAGAAAGGTCTTACCACTAGGTATCTCTGTAGCACGTTTGGGTTTGAAGTTGAAAATTGTATTCGAGGAGAAACAATTGCATCAAAACATGGCCATTTTTTAACCTCTTTCTGGTCTCTGTGACCTTGACCTTTGAGAGAGGTCACCAAAATTGGTATGTTTAGAAAGGTTTTTACCACAAAGTACCCTTTGGCCAAGTTTGACGTGCGAGGCTTGAATAGTCTCCAAGAAATACCAACGTTAAAGTTTACAACGGACAACAGACACAAGATGGTCCATTACATACTCACTTTTGCCATGTGGTCCATTACACACTCACTTTTGCCATGGCACGTGAACCAAAAACACTTGAAAAAAAAATTCTTGGGAAAAGGGGGAGTGACAGAGAGCCATCATGAACCCACCAGCAATATTTCCAAGTGCCCAAACAGCCTGCTCACAGACTGCCATATTCTCCGAATCCAGCAGCTTAACAAAGGAGAACACTGCACCAGACTGTACAACTGCATTTGTCTGGTCGCTTGTTCCAGAGGCAATGTTGGTGAGTGCCCATGCTGCTTCAAACTGCAGTAACGGCCTGAAAAGTGAAAGTGATAGTCTTAGATTACCAATGTTAAAATACAGACGCAAACTGTGCAAGTACAAAAAAGCAACATTTTTTCACCTTCGAAGACCTATGGTCAAAATTCCTAATTTCGGGAGTTGCCCTGTGAAGTTCACTACAATGTATTATGTTTCAGAAGACAGATTTACCAAGACAGTTCAAGGGAGGTACCAGAATAATTTGCTCCCAGTACATGTACTATCATGATCTATCCAAATCACAAGTATGACGGGCTTAACCTTCCGTGTAGATTGGAAGATACTTACATGTTTGCACAGTCCAGGAATGAAACTAGACGAGGAATGATGCCAGTCTTAATGACATCATTAATTGGTGGACTGCGTTCTTTGGACAGCATTTTCCGACAGGCCTGTGTGGCTTCAAACTGTGTGTTGGCATCATTTCCTTGAACACCAGCCACTATTTCTTCAATGGACATAAGTGCTTGAGCCTGCAACAGTCAAATCAACAGTCGGTGTAATGAGGTGTTAATGTGCAAGCGTATTTTGCAAAATGTAATGCCAAAATCAATGTCCTCTTCTAACCCTTTTAGCCCAGGGACCCTGCAGCAGGAGATGGATTGATCATGATAATTCAAGGGTAGTGCCAGATGAGCTTGGCGCCTCCCTGCAGCAGGAGATGGATTGATCATAATTCAGGCTCATCTGGTGCTACCCTTAAATTATCAATCCATCTCCTACAACTGGTACACAGTTGTTGGGCAACACCTCCAAAATTTGAGAAATGGGATGTTGGGGCTAAAAGGGTTAAATTAAAACCTAAATTCATTTTTGTCATCAATAAGGCACGGCACTGCGCAAACATGGTGATCTAACATAATTGATATTTGGGTATGAAAAGTGTTAACATTTCACGTAAAGCCACTAAGATAAAATAGGTTTTCTGCCATACAAAGTGCGAGTACAGAAGCCGATTTTCTCTCATTCTGATTTCTTGGTGTACTTTGTTCAACTGTTTCACTTTGCAACTGTAATGAGAATTGGCCGAAAAACAACTCAGCTCATGTGTATGACCGATCGACACGTCCGACAATAAGTAAAGGGATGGCTTCTGAACTAACGAAATCCATGTTTTCTCAAAATGTAATCCGTTTTCACACATCTGTGAAACCCCCTTGACCTTTGTGACGAGTTGACTAAATTAGAATACATAGGAGGGTCTTAAGGCTTCCTCAGACGGAGAAACGAAACGAAACATTTCATTGAAATGTCCGCATTTCAGACATTTCTCCAACATTTCACCGTTTCACGAAATGCGAAACGACACATTTCACGAAATAGAACTTGTCTCTATTTTGCGAAACATTTCTACCGTTACCCAATCAGCGTCGTCCGCTCCCAATCAGCGTCGTCCGCTGCCAATCCGACGTCATTCAAGCCCAAACACTGAGGATAGCAACGGTAAAGCGATGCCGTGGATTCAGGTCTATTATGGCTAGAATTGCATGTGATGCACGATTCTGTAAGATTTAAGCGGAGAAATCGTTTTCGAAATAAAAACTATCAAGTATCATCATTAAAGTACTACCAAAATATGATTTTAGGTCAGTTTTCTGAACCCCACTTTCATCGGCTGCTCTGCAAAGCCGCCTACACAATGGCTGCTATCGCTTCGAGACGGCGGCATCCTCGATTCACTTGAACCAGCCTTGTTTACGCATTCAAAAGCGCTTACGGTTATTCGATATGGTCGGCAATTCACTTTAATTGTGTAAGTGAAGGCACACATGTCTTATATGTTTAGTTTTTAAGCGTCAGTAGTCAGAAATATGACCCGATGTCCACCGATACAAACCAGAGCATGTGTCAGTGAAGAGTTACTTCCCCCTGTACCAATCGAAATGAATTTTTACCGCATTTCTACGTGTGCGGAGGAGGCATTTCGATGCAATGAAAATGTTTCGTTTCTTGTGCATTTCGTTTCTCCGTGTAGGGAAGCCTTTATCAGCTACCTTTGTGAAAATTTGATTGAAAAGTTTGCAAAAAAGTTAACTACAATTATTGGCATTTTATACACATTTGTCGACCTCTTGTGACCCATGACCTTTTCCGAGGGGTCATCCAAATTGGTATACTATAGATAGGTCCTACCATCACTTTGTATCTTTGTACCAAGTTTGGGTTTGAAGTTGTGAATAGTAGTTAGCATTTGACAAAAAAACATCTTTAGTAAAAATATGACTATTTGGGACCCATTTCCTGAGCTCTTGTGACCCTTGACCTTTCCAATGGATCAACCAAATAAATGTGCGTTTGCACCGAGTTTGAAGTTGTGAATAGTATTTGAGAAAAAAAGAAATTATATCCCAAAATAGCTATTTTTGATACATTTCCTGATCCCGTGACCTTTGTCAGGTCCCTGAAATTGGTACATTTATAAAGTGTCATTGGGCCAAGTTTGAAGACTGTAGCTTCAATAGTCTCCGAGAAAATGCCAACGTTAAGTTTACCACAGACGGCCGACAGACGAACGACCACTGGCCCAGAACATGTTTCGCACGTGAGCCAAAAATTGTAAGGGAAACACCGACAACTTTAGGTTCTCAACATTAGGAATAGGAAAACTGCTCTTGCTCTACATACCTTGTTGCCAATTTCTTTGAGAGGGCTAGTGGCACCATCATCATCATCATCTGACACATCACAGACATTTCTCCTTTTCAGCAGGCTTTCTTCTTTTTTGGCTTTCCGCAATTCAACTGATGTTTCATTTCGCCGTCTCCGCATTTCCTGGAAAGCAATAACACACAGGTGACCAACTATCTGATGATTAAAAAAAAATCCAGAATCAAAAGTAGTTCAGGCTATAACGTAGACACAAATCACAGAACTGGCAGTTTAGTCAGCGTCCCACCCAAAACGCACTCATGTACATCGATACATATTACATTCTTGTGAGCTCCTGCAGTCATCAGATCTTATGCTTCATGCTAGCAAGGAGTGGCCCCTGCTGCATTCTCAGGTAGGAGTCCCGCTCATCCTAAGTGAATTGCGCCCAAAACTATTCGTTTCTGTTGCCAGGGGAAGCTATCATATTGGATCAAGCTGTCAGTAAATGTCCCATGTGTTTTTGCTTGGATGTATATCAGGGAATGCAATCTGATTTAGGAACAACTCATTCTTTTTCTTCCTTGTGTCTGCTGACCAACTTCAATATTCTGAAGACTGGTCAGGATACAATATGCATGCTTGTTTTCCAACCTAATGGATGTTCTCAACAATGATATTTTTAATGTGCGCACTTGGTTCAATGCGTGTTGTGCACACGATGGCAGGCAGGCATCATAATCTGATAATTGCAATCAGATTTTGATTCGATGGAATGATCAACAAAAAGGGCAAAGTCCATACGACTCGTGTATCGACCGATCCACACGTCTGACATAACGTTTGTCAAAATATGGCTTTTTTTTTTAACCCATTTCCTGAGCTCTTATGACCCTTGACCTTTCCGAGGGGTCATCCAAATTAGTATGCATAGATAGGTCTTACCAATCTCTGTAGCAAATTTGGGTTTGAAGTTGCCAATAGTATTTGCGAAAAAAAAACTTTGGTAAAAATATGGTCATTTTGGACCTATTTCTTGACTTCTTGTGACCCTTGACCTTTCCGAGGGATGAACCAACTTAGTGTGCATATAAAGGTCTTACCATCAGGTATCTATGTACCAAGTTTGGGTTTGAAGTTGTGAACAGTATGAAGTAATAGTATTTGAGAAAAAAGTAATTATGTCCCAAAATAGCTATTTTTCATATATTTCCTGAGCCACTGCGACTTTGTGAGAGGTCACTAAAATTGGTATGTTTAGAAAGGTATTGCCACAAAGTATCCTTGGGCCAAGTTTGAACACTAGCTTGAATAGTCTCCGAGAAAAGGCCAACGTTAAAGTTTTCCACGGACGCCTGACAGACGACCACTGGCCCAGAACATAGGCTCACTTTTCCTTCGCACATGAGCCAAAAATTGCAAACAATGACCATGAAGAACTGGCGGTCACGGCAGCCCAACGGAGGTGAAGATCTTAAAGGGGCACTCCTGACCTTTTTTAATGCTTCAGTTCGCAAAAAGCTTTTACTGGGATTCAGTATACTCACCCACTTAGTGACCACCCTATTCTCCAACCAAATGCCGGTTCAAAGCGAAAAGAGGCCACCGGAATCTTGCGACGGGACCCCGTGAAAAGATTGCTTCTGATAGGCGATAGGAGCTGATGTCTATTCTATTTCTATTCTATTTCTATACGACCTTCATTAGGCCATCTGCGTAATTATAACCAATCAGAGACAAGATGGCGGATGAACCAGCGAAGAAAAGAAAGTATCAGTTGACTCGCGCCAGCTGACAATGACTAGGCTTTGAAGAGAAGAAAGAGAAACAAGATACCCCTAAGTAGAATTGACATTGGACAAGGGAATATAGAGCTTGGCTTTACCACCCATCCAGAATTTGTCGCTTTCTTGCTTTGTGAATCGGTAATCCGGCTACGGTCGTTGTCGATCTTCCTATAGTTCTGCGAGCGCTAGTGATTTTCAGAATTCATGATCTTCAGCAGAATTTATCTCTCAGTCTTACTGATTTTGCAAGATTTTAAACCCGTTTTATCAAGCTAGTTCAGATTTTATGCTGCAAGGATCTGAAAACTACGTTCATCACTGACATCGCTGGTCATGACACGTTTTTGTCCTTGTGGGCTCTCATTCACAGAGGTAGTGTTTCTGCTGCGCTGGTGCATTTGTCGTTTCCAGAGATGCTTTCAGTTAAGTAGACTTTGATGTGCGAGAGGTGAAATTGCAATGCTGAAAGTGGGTATAAATACCACTGTTCTGTTTCGTGTTTCTGAGGGATAAAAGGATCAAAGGTCAAACTAGGCACCGTGAACGCTGGCTCAGTTGCTTGCCGCGGAGACCGAGTCGAACAAGCCACGCCCCCAGCACGATCGTTTCAGGGTAGCAGGTCAAGCAGAACCCGCATTGACAGCAAAGCGAGCATGGAACGTTTATTTTATATTCCCGTGGAAAATTGTCAAAGGGATGCCGGAGAACATCAGTACATTTGTACACTCACGTGTGTACACACACCGATGACCTTGTCTGCAGTATAGACCGGGTTCTGCCTTGCAACGTAGGCTAGTAAATATGCACAAATTCAAAACGAGGCGATGCAGATGCCTACAAAAACACACCCACCCACCAAACGATGAATTTCGACATTTGGCATTGTATTTACATCATAAAGCTCTAAGTTAGTTTACAAAGGACCCATACATAATACTGTCAGCAGTATCTGTTGCAGACAATTTTCTGTGTTGAGATGCTTGATCCTGGGAAAAATAACTAACTCGTTCTACCCCAAGACCGAAATCCCCAAATTGTGTCGTCCTCTGAAGACTGCATTGCAGTGCAGGACACAGATCGACCATGATAGTTCAAGGGTGATGCCAGAATAGCTTAATGGGCGCCAAGCTATCCTGGCATCACCCTTGAACTATCATGGTCGATCCATATCTTACTGTAGTGTGTCTGGGGTAGAATGAGTTGAGAAGCGTAGCTTTTGCTCCTCATCAATAGTGAATTGGAGACAGCATTGTTGTAGACCATATGGATAACTATTTCAGTATTTGCCAGGAAAATGCAACATTTAAACAAGACACCTGCTACAAAATGCTGACGAGATAGCATGGCAGTTATCCCCCAAATCTGAAGCAAACATTTAAACAAAGCGAAAGCGTCACTATTGAGTACTATGACTGAGTAGATCTAGATGACCATTTGAATTTCAAAGTGTAAAATCTTACATCTGCATCTCTGCCTTTGTTTTTGTAGTTTCTGATGCGATCTGTGTTTTCCTGGAGAGGCATTTTCACTATGCGGTTGCCAAATGAGTTGGACGTGAAGACGATGCGAAATTTCGGTGTTGTCGGGCAGATTCTCTCTCCGGGACTGCAGTCAGCTGTGACGACCTGACAGACACAGATTGAAAAAAAGTAAATAAAAGTGCTGGACATGAAAGTACTGCCCATACAATAGCAAATGAACTAATGATTGCGTTGGGCATTCCATTACAAAGTAAGTTCGGAAATTATAAAACAATCAGCCATTACCTTTTGTCATGAGATTTTGCAACACAGAACCGATGTTCGTCAGAGCGCGTGCACGCAGAATGCGAATCAAGCGTGCCGCTGAAGCGTCATCTTCCATCGGTCAATTTGTTTGATTGGTTGATTCTGTAAAGTACTATATGATTGGTCTTTGCCATGGAGGCAAGATGCAAACATTCTTGTATATTCGCACATTACTTAAACTTGTATTATTTTTAAGAAACATGGCAATGGACATGCAAACAGTAAATATGAAGAATGATGATGTAATTATAGCTTTATAGAAAATTATTTTTCTCAAAACCACTGCGCATGCGCACTGGCATTGTTTAGACTCGTCCAACATGTCGGCCGACGAGGATACAGAACTGAGGGATTTGGTTGCTCAAACCCTTGAGACCAATGGGACGCTCGGAAAATTGCGTGTAAGTTAAAATTGACATCGTATTTAAACTGTAAAGTGTTTGCAGTCCGATGTTTTGAAGTCATTAGGTCTGACGTTTTTGCAAAGTCCTGTGCTACATTCTGTCCGGTTGCAAGAGGATTTTTGCATACAGTAGTATATTTCCCGACGGAAACATGTGTACACTTGTTATTCTGTGTATGTCAAATACATGGTTTCACACAACGCCACCAGCATTTTCAAACATAGTACGTGAAATCATTTCCAGTGTCATATAACAGCAGTGGTAGCTGTTACCGTGTTTTTCATGAACAACAGTCTTTTATGTTTACACTTCTGAGTTAGTAAAGGTCGGTTAGTTGAATATTAGCGATTTGTACACCGTCCTTCAGCAAATACACATGTGGTAGATAGATTTTATTCTTTTAAAATCTGTAACACGTCCATAACTCTTGTCCCCTTCGCAGACCATAGCACGTTTTTTGCTGGCTTCTATAAAAAAAAAAAATAAAAAAAAACTGGACCCACGAAACGTTTCATTTTGTCTATATGATATAAAGAAAGCCAGATGGTTGTCAGTTATGGCCCGTATGAAACAAAGCATTATCAAACGTGCTGGTGTCTAAAGTGGCATACTAGGAGATCACCTCGATCCGCAACACACTATTCTCCATACACAATAGAGAGTTGTCTGTCCGGGGAGTCAGTGGTCTCCAGGCGTTCATCTCACTCTGAGCTGTAACTGGAAATCCAGTCAGAAACAGCGACATGTGAACATGCTATCTGATGGGCATGGCAAGTTTATGATTACATGATTTCCTGGCATTTACTGATGATGTTAAACACTGATGCAGAGTACAAAACTGCACACGGCTTCATCAAACTTCGTGCAATTATTAGTGACGTTTGGTAGTGTACTGGCTCTGTAGAACTCTAAGATAGAATGCTAATGACCCATACACACAATGTCAGCAGTAATTGTTGTGAACAGTTTTCCAACTGCGTTGGGATGCTTGTTCCAAAGAATCCTGTCTTTAAAAAGAAGAAACATGACAGTTGAGCATAACCTGATCAATGTTTTCAACGTGAAATGAGTTCTCTTTTTCAGCTTCAGCACTTTTCATTACTGTTACTGGAAACTGTTGAGCAAACTGGTACGCTGGAACTGTACCAGTATACCATATCAGAAAGTTAAAGTAAAATCGTTAAACTCAGTCAGCGCCCCAAGCTGAGGCTTTGTTTTGGGTTCACTCACTGAACCAAGGATTGATAACATATGGGAGTGGTCTAATTTTCCTCAATTGTCAAAAAGGTTGTCAATGTCATATGTCATTTAATTAAAGTGAAAATAGCAAAATCAACCAAATATGATATATATTTGTAAAATTAGTTGACTTTTCAAAGGTCTCTTAATTAAAGCCCAGAGCATTTTATAATTTTTGTTTGGCTTATGTTTCAGGCGCAGTTACGTGCCAGTGTCTTTCTGGCATTGGAGGAACAGGAGTCAGTCCAAGTGGGTAAATGTATTATACACCTGGGGTCAGTCGCATGAGTGAACTTGGTTCTGCTCCAGCAACTAACCAAGGTGCCCCGCTATAGCGGAGCACCTTGCTTAGTGGCTGGCACAGGACTAAGCTCATTCATGCAGCTGGCCCCTTGGTCAAAGTGCTGGTAATTTTCAACGAATAACTGCTGTCATGGTTCAAGCAGTTTTGTACATTATTTGTACAATTAATCCTAGATGACTCTGTCATTGTGAGAATGTTAACGGAGTAGATCTCTACCAACTAAGACAAATCCTCGTACTCCCCTACTGCTGCAGGGGCCAGGTGCATGAGCGAGCATAGTCCTGCACCAGCCACTAAGCAAGGTGCGCCGCTATAGCGGCTGGTGGCTGGTGCAGGACTTTACTCGCTCATGCAACTGGCCCCAGGGTTTCATGAAAATCTTATGTCTACTTGGTCACACTAAAAATGTACTAGGTAGGTAGTGGATTTTGGATAAATTGGTGTAAATCACACATCTGCAGCTGCCAATTTTAGGCTCAGAAGCGATAGCAATGAACCCCTTTACGGCTTTAGCTGTCCATGGCGCTTTTTACCTTGAGAAAAAGTGATCAGCCAAAGGGTTAAAAGTGAGGATGTAATTGTAATGGGTCGTCTAACATTGGCCGCCGTGAGATGGCCTTGGTTGCCTGCTTGGCGTTACGCCCAAATAAATAACTGTCTAACATTGGGCATTTTCTTCACACTGCTCAAGCCATAGACTTGGCACTGGGATTTTTTGTGGCAAGGCCATTCTACTATAAACCAATTTGAGTGACCTCTCTTGAAGGTCAAGGTCACTTTGGGTGATGAGATCTTTCAGTGCATACTAAAAGTCACATAATAACAGAATGTAGTTTTCAGGTACTTTGAACAACCAAAAACTGTAAAAACTTGTTCATTTTAATGATTCGTCAAGGTATCAGGCTGTAGAATTATGCCATGTTCATGTACACACATTATGGGGGCTTTGCCATTTTCGTTGTGCACATTTTGAGATTAATTAATTTATTCTGTTTATGCTTACATCATAATAGGTTGGATATATTTCGTGTGTATTTGGATATGAACTGCTTAGTGGAGGTAATGTTTGCTCCTTTTGCAGAACCGAACTCCATTCCTTAACAAAGAACTGAAAAACTTCCTGGCAACGAAAGATGGTAGGTAATGATTTTCTTTTAATTGATGTTTCTTTTAGTGCATTGATTCTTTGAACAAGTGCTGAGTACTTTCTGTGACTGCTCTTTTTACCATCTTTAAAACCTTAAGTTGTCACATGATAAAAACCTTCAGTTGTCACACTGCATATCAATATCACCATTTTGTGTCAATACCATGGGCAAAAACGCATACTGGACAGAAAAAAATAATGGTAGGGGCTGTCCCAAAATGCATTTGCGTACATACAGATCTATGTGTACTGACAAACAAAAGAAATGCAACATATTTTGTATCATCAGAAACAATAGTATTCAATGATTCCATAAATGTCATTTCTTTTGCTTATCAGTGTTTGTGATGATTCCAAAGATGTTGCATTTCCTTTACTCGTCAGTATATAAAGAAAGAATCTACCATTGTCAAAAAGCATATTTATGCATACATAATATTTTGCAACCTTTGGATACATAATAATTCTTTTATCACAATTTTATTAGTGTTTTTAACTCCTTTAACCCCAAAGTCCTACAGTAGGAGATCATGATAATTCAAGGGTATTGCCAGATTAGTTGTCGCCATGAAGTGCCAAGCTAATCTGGCACCATCCTTGAATTATTATGGTTGATCCATCTCCTGCAACTGGTACATAGTCGTTAAATGACGCCTCCAAAATTTAGAAAAAGCAGCCTCAAGGTAAAATTGCTTAGAATGTTTCAGTAGAACTTCATCTTTTTACCAGAATCTACTCTTTCTGCAGGGCGGTTGGTCACAAGTTTGGTTCGTGAATTTCTGGAATTTTTCCATCTGGAATTTACAGTGGCAGTATTTGATCCAGAGAGTGGTCTGGTGAGTGTGTTTATTCTCTTGTAGTAAAATCCCATGGTTAGCTTGGCCCAGTGACCTTTAGCTCACTGGGATTTTACATATACAGCCCATAATCCACTGAAGTCGGAGTGTGGTTACACTCCGACTTCAGAGGAAATGTTTTCTGTGGGAGCTTACCATGGCTCAAGATAATCCCCACACAACATTCTTATAACAGCAGTTGATGTATTCTCTGCAGTTTTGGATGAATTCAGCTGATAACAGCAGCCTTTGCCAGAGACTTTACAGTACCAGTGGCTTCATGCACAAAGGGGTTAAAGCCTGTTGGTCAAAGCCTGTTGGTTAGTTTGGCATTGTACGTCCATGGCAACAGAGTGACAATGGATGACCCCAACGAGTGGGTTATGGGGGCACAGGAACAGTTATTGCCTATGGAGTACGACATGAACACTGATCAGTTCAGCCTCACTGCAACTGTGCCATTTTGATTTACCAAGATTTTTAACGGACATGCTATCTAAACAAGCCCATCATTTTGCCTTGACAAAGTGTGGGTTCGCCCCGTTGTTTCTATCAGGATGGATCAGGTAGCCTGTATGAAATTCCTGAAATCACATTTATACACGCTCACGTTCCCCTCTCCCCTTATGCCCCCCCCCCCCCCCACACACACACACACACTTTCAGTGCAGTGTGAAATGCATGCTGCATATATTTTTTTTCATTGTTTTGCCAGGGGTGTTTTATTTGACATTTGTATGTTGATGAGGAGGAGGCACCAATTTTTCCATTTGAAATGAACAGCGTTTGCGTTTTTTTTTTTTTTGGGTGGGGGGGGGGGGGGGGGGGGGGGGGGAATGGATATATTCTTGCATTATTAGCAGTAAAAATCACCTGGCCAAATTAGTACCAACTGTCAAAGTCAGTCCTTATGAAAATGCAGCCAGGCCTGGGAAATGAGATTATGGTGGGAGATGAGTAGAAGAAAGTTTTAGTTAGGCCATAGAAAATGGTGGGGGGGGGGGGGGGGGGGTGGTGCTGATACATAGTGATTGAATACTCCAATATTATTCTTATATTTTCTTTAACTCTGTGTCCACAATTAGTATTTCTTAATTTTAACCAGTATCATCTACCAGCTGCTATGTTTTATAATACTGGCCTTTAAATAAAAATAATTATCACGAATTGGATTTTTCTTTCAGGAGGAGCCACAGAACCGAGAGAGTCTAGCAGGTGAATTGAACCTTAATAGTCGGCCTGGTGATGGCCAGTCAGCCGTGCCTCTCCTTGCGCAGGTGTTGAGAAGCGCTAGTGGTGAACACGGAGCACACCAACAGCAACAACACCGAACTGCGTCGGTCACTCATGTGAGGCTCAATCAGAGATCAGCACAGTCATTTTACACAAGCAGCCCTGTGGGCAAGTATAGAGTGCAGGTTCCCCATACTCCCCAGTTTTCAGTTTTCCATCCAGTTCATGCGCTACATCTGTCATCCCTTCACTGCTGAGAAAAGTGAATGCGATCCGTCTGCAAGACATCGATCCTCTTGAGCCCCCGCAACTGCGGGGGGCTCATGAAGATCTATGCCTCTTGCTCAGACCAGTCTTATCCACGTTCCTTGGACAGTTGTGGCTTTTTGTCGTTGAATAAACAAAGATTTCAGAAACAAAATGTGTCCATTGGCAGGGAAGGGGTTGACTTTCACCTACCAACCTGGTGTTCACCCTTCACTCAAGCTCCACAAACAATAATTTACAAATTCACTTTGTTTTTTTACTTTGGGAAGAACCTTGATGTGACGTGCTGTTCCAGGGGCAGATTTGGGAGGATAGGGGGGGTTCAAGGGGTTACAGACCCCACCCTCCTCCCCCGACCCAAAATTCTTTAAAATGCTATAACAAGGTCCCTTTTGGGGGAGTTGGCCCACCCCACCATCCAGTTGGCGAGTGGTGAGAGTCTTGACACGTGCGCCTGCCCCCACCCTGTTTTGTTTAATTTTTTCACCCACTGGAAGCAAGGTCTAGCATCAGGAGGGCTTTTTTTTTTGTCGGGTTGAATGTCTCAAACAAAAAGTTGGACCCCCCCCCCCCAACCCCTTTGATCCACCCCTTCAATCAGTCCATCTCCTATGCCTTGATTAGTTTTCATGAGTGTAATAGCTAACAAAGTTGTGAAAGTTGTCATTACATGGGAATGAGGTGAACTGAACTTATCAAAATGAAAAATGCTTTCTGTGAAATATTCTCATCAGAAATCTAATGCCATGCTATATAGATTCAGAAATCTTCATCTGAATAGTATGGTATGAGATTGTCAATGTAAAATTGTGCTTGTCTGATTCGCTGCTTGGGTTGTGGTTTGATCTGTGCACATTTTAACGCTGCCTTGTAAAGTTTATCAAATATGTCACTTAAATTGCATCATTTAACCCCTTCACTGCCAGTAAGTAGGTGCATGTATATTTTTTTTGTTTCTAAAGTTTTAATTTGTCCAGTGACCAAGAGCCACAACCGTTTCAGAAACATGGATACAAATTGGTCTCGCAGTCATTTGGGGCTCATGAGAAGCTGTCTCTTGCAGTTGGATCGTGTTGACTTTTTCTGGGCAGTGAAGGGGTTAATCTCCTTGTACATACAGCCACCAGTACTGTCAAGTAAAGGGGACTTGTTGCTGCACAGGGTGGTCAATGACCAGCTGTGTGTTCTCTCTGTAGCCTGCTTGGTACAGTACTGGTGGGTGTTTCTGACTTGCTAACAATATAAGAAATGTGCATAAGGATAATGTCTCGCTTGAGGATACATGTAGCAGTATGTTGCTTTTTGCAGGCTTTCTCTTTAACCCTTTGACTGTTGATAGCACCTTTTGTCAACGTGACTCCTAAAGGAGGCACTGTGCCATAAAGTGCTACTGATAGCCAGTCAGTAGCATTTTTTGTCGCAGTGATTCCTATGTGAATCACTTTGACAAGAAGCGCTATCGACAGCCAGAGGGTTAACCTCTTTGTGCATGCAGCCACCAGTAATGTTTACAGTACCAGTGGCTGTCTGCACTAGGGAAATGAACTTTAAGTGTACCACATGCTGTGAGCTGTCATTTATGATAGATTAACCCATTTATCCTCCAGTCCACATGTCTGAAATTTGTGCTATGTGCCACTTGCAAGAGATGGATCGACCATGATCGTTCATTGGTAGTGTCAGATTAGCTTGTGCCTGATGGTGCCAAGCTAATCTGGCACTACCTTTGAATGATCATGGTCGATCCATTTCCTGCTGTGTGTTGAGGCTAAATGGGTTAACCCACTTGTGCATTCCGTGACTGGTACTTCAGTGGTACTGGGTGGCTGGATGCGCTAGAGAGTTAACTGTTTTGCTTTATTCACTTCTGATAGTAAGTAAATGACAATAATGTTGGTGCCTTTTTGTTTGAGAGTGTTGACTGACATAGCTTTACATTTTGACTAATGCAGGTTGGCAAAGACACTAACAACAGTTATGCTTGTCCAAAGGTAATGCCTGGCTCTATGTACTGATTTGTTATGTTTTTGTTTTAGTTTGATTTTGTGTTGGTTCTTCTGGTATAGCAGATGAGCAAGGATAACATTTGTTTGTTTGTATAATTAATGATAATGCTCTTTTTTTTAAAATAGAAAATAAATAAAAAGTAGTATGTAAAGATTTATTTGTTTTAGTGGCTAAACTTTTCATGCATAGAAGCTTTATTGACATCTTATCTTTTATATTACATCGTATTTAAATGGCGCATTTCTCATATAATATAACTCAATACGCAGAATGTAGCCGCAAACTGAACCCAACAAGCACACTCAGGTGAATCACGTGTATTCACTCACACACTGTACGTAAACACAAAACATTCACGTGGTGCTAAGGGCAAGCTCAAGCGAGCTACTGAAGTTGTTTTTGGAAATCGTTTGTATTTGAAATTTTATTAAGTTGGCTGAAACTGATATCAAAGTGGAGGGGGAGGAAGAACCGAAGTACCCGGAGAAAACCTCCGACTGTCCGCCCGAATTAACGGTGACACTTACTAGAGGAGAAAAGTCCGACGCCGGAAATTGACTTTCATCACATAAGTTTACGGAAGTGATAGATGGTTCTTTTTTTTTTTTTTATACCTGTAAACCTTTATACCTAATGAACCTTGAAAATGGAATGCAATTTTGACGATGGATTTACTGTGCAGTTTATTTGTTGCAGAGTTTGACAGAACAGCAGGTGGAAGATGCCCGCAAAAAATTTGAGCAATATGACAGAGTAAGCGTTTAACCCATAAAACCTTGACAATATATAAACATGATGTAGATCAACCATGATAGTTCTGCAGGCACCAAGCTATTCTGACACCACCCTTGAACTATCGTGGTCAATCTGTCTCCAGAACTGTGACATAGATCTCGGAGAATATTGCCAAAATTTGATTATTCCATCCTCGGTGTTTGATGAGTAACTGTTCATCAGTTAGTTGGTTAGTGAATTGCATGTTTTGGTGACCATCTGTCTTTATAGTCAGACTGCTTGTGAGAATTCATGATTCAGTGTTTTACTGTTGACGTTTCATGACATGAAATTTTAATTTCTCGACACAGGGTTCACCCTGATGTACTGGCAGTGGTGCTCGGTCTGTATTTGTGTGCCGGTCTGCGATTTTAGACCTAATGGCTTGAAGCCGTAAGGTCACAACTCACAGACCAGCACACAGCAGTGTTTTAGTTGATGGGTGAAATTTTAATGCTTTTACTGTTTGTGTATACATGTGTGTTTTCTGCAGGATGGCAGTGGTGCTATAGACAAAGATGAATTGCGTGAACTCTTTGTGGACATGTTCCCCAGTTTCAACAGGTACATTTAGGATTAGACCAGAACTTTGTGTGTGGTGACACGTGTGCCTCTGACTCATAATCACATTAACCCCTTTGTGCATGCAGCCACTGATACTGTAAACAGTACTAGTGGCAGCATGTACCAGGGGTTGGGTTAAAAAGCAAGAACAAGTGTAAAGCTGTGTTTTTTTAGCAGTGCTTTGCATCTTTTAGGGTGAATGTTTGATCACTTTGAGCTTGTGTTTTGAGTTTTGTAAACCACTTTCACAGCCATCAGACACGGAGTGTGTTTTTGAAATCACTGTAAGGTCAAAGTCAAAAATCCCAGATGTCAGAGAAACATGGACACAAAGTGGTTACAGCAAGAGGTGTTGATACTCATGAGCACCCGCAACTGTGTGAGCTGATAAGGATCTGTTCTGCTTGCAGTTGGGTGGTTGTCAGTTTTTCTTTACAGTGAAGGGGTTGAATTTAGGTGGTGCTTATTAGAATGTTGACCCAGGATCAAAAAATGCACTTTTTCACTTCTTTTTTTTTGTTGTTGTTGGCCACACATCAGGTGTGTGACAAACAAAAATGTCATTTTGTGAATTATTATGCATCGCATTTGAATAATCTTGTTTCAGAAATATGCTGGACAGATATGTCAACGATGAATTCAGGGCAGTGGATCGTGACTTCAGCAGCAGTAAGTGTTCGTGTGCATTAGTGTTTGTTGCCTTGGGTTTTTGTCCTCGTTGGACATGGTAAAGTACATGTGATTAAATTGTCATACTGTTAGTGGTAAGCTTGTGTTTTACATGATATAAACACACAAGACACTGAAATATTTCAAGGAATATGTTTAAATTTCATGTTTGTGGTAATCATTGGGTGATTTAAAACCTATGAATTGGTTTTGTCACAAGCATAACCTATACCTTCAAGTTTGCATGGGCAACAGTCTTCAGTCCTGGAGCTTTTTCAAAATCCCAGCAAGTTGAATTTCAGATTTTTGTTTCAGACAGTCCTTCCTTCAGTCAGCCTGTGCTGTCTGCAATAGGCATAGATTCTCATGAGCCCTGCATCCGCAGGGGCTTATGAGAATTTGTCTTGCTGGCTGGATTGGATCGGCCACAATTACATCCACAGAATTACAATGACACCAGACAATTACATCTATGCTTAACTCTACAGCTAAAGAGAGATTGGACTTGACTGTTTTCAGTCATTGACATTTTCACACTGTCATGTATTTGCTGTCCAGGCAAGAGAAAAACTGAACTGTTCATGTTTGGTGAGTCCTCCTGTAGCGCAGAACAGTCTCTCCTGTATTTATATCATGTATCTGGTATTCATCTTGAACATTAATGTTGTCTGACTTTTGCGTGAAAAAAAGTGTATTATGACTATGTGCTGGCATCTGATTTTGGACCCTACGGCTTGAGAGCACTATGTCCAGAATCACAGACCAGCACAGATGGGCACAAACTGTATACTCGGCCAGCTCTCTCCACTAGCAAGAATACAAGAAACACAGATTCTCATGAGCCCCTGCTTCAGCATGCCTGAAGCTACCAGTTTACCTCGGTTACGTCCACAGATTCAAGTACCCACCTTTTGGCTAACCTCTTCAGTGCCCAGCGAGTGAGCACCACCCAATTACAAGAGGCATAGATCCTCATGAGCCCCTGCAGTTGTGGGTTCATGAGGATCTATGCCTCTTGTTAAAGCCACATTGTATCCACAGTCCTTTGATGGATTGGATCTTTATTGTTGAATTTCCATTTGATTTCAAAAACACGATCCGCATCCACTGGCAGTGTAAGGGTAAACATGGCGAGTTAACATTTCAGCTCAGCTGTTGAGAACTTCATTGTTTTATATTCTGTTTCAAGCTGATAAAGTGGTTTCACAAAGACTTTTACTGTCTATAACTGGCTGCAACTGTATTTGGGTTTCTTTTTCTGTCCCTTCCATTTTAGGAAATTATTTCTCTCTGGTTCCAAGAGGTATTACTTATTTTGTTTTGTTTTCATTTCCGGTCTATTTACTCTGTATTGACTGCATTGCTGGTAATTCCAGTAGATCCCTGGTTCTGTACCAGCATGATGTGTGTGTAGTTAATAATGGCACAGCTGGAACACTGTGTTGACCACATAACAGCAAGAGATATAGATTTTCATCAGCCCTGCAAGTGCGGGGGCTGATGAAAATCTGTGTCTCTCGTTGGTTCCGTTTGTGCGTTTTTCCTGAATACCAATTGTGCGGTTATGAGTCTGTTATAGTTAACCCCTTTGGCTGTCAGTAGCACCTTTTGGCTCGCGTGCAAACAAAAGTGAGTCTGTTTTAGGGCCAGTGGTCGTCCGTCCGTCGTCCCTCTGCCTTCATTTGTGGTAAACTTTAACGATGGCATTTTCTCGGAGACTATTCAAGCCAGATTCTTCAAACTTGGCCCAAGGATACTTTGTGGCAAGACCTTTCTAAACATATCAGTTTGAGTGACCTCTCACAAAGGTCAAGGTCACAGGGGATCCGGAAATAGGTTAAAAAAATAGCTATATTTGGACATAATTTATTTTTCAAATACTATTCACAACTTCAAACCCAAACTTGGTACAAAGATACCTGATGGTAAGACCTATCTCTGAATACTAATTTGGTTGATCCCTCGGAAAGGTCAAGGGTCACAAGAGCTCAGGAAATAGGTGAAAAATTGCCTTATTTTGACAAAAGATGTTTTTTCTCAAATACTATTCACAACTTCAAACCCACATTTGGCACAGAGATACCTGATAGTAAGACCTATCTATGCATACTAATTTGGATTACTTCCCGGAAAGGTCAAGGGTCACGAAGGGCTCAAGAAATAGGTCCTAAATAGCCATATTTTGACAAAAGATGTTTTTTCTCAAATACTATTCAAAACGTTAAACCCAAACTTGCTACAGAGATCCTGATGGGAAGACCTTTCAATGCACACTAATTTGGTTGATCCATTGGAAAGGTCAAGGGTCACGCTAGCTCAGGAAATGGGTGAAAAATACCCATATTTTGACAAAATGTTTTTTCTCAAATACTATTCACAACTTCCAACCCAAATTTGTTACAGAAATACCTGATGGTAAGACCTATCTATGCATACTAATTTGGATGGCCCCTTGGGAGGTCAAGGGTCACAAGAGGCTGGCAAATTTGTGTAAAATGACGATTTTTGATAAAATTGTAGGTATTACCAAAATTTTGCAAATTTTTCAGCCAAATTTGGTACAAAGATAGCTTATGATAAGACCTTCCTATGCATACTAATTTAATCGACTCATCACAGAGGTCAAAGGTCACAGGGGGTTGACCAATGTATGAAAAATGCTTACGTCTTCAGAAAACATGGATTTTGCTGCTGCAGAAGCCAGCCCATGTCACGAAGGTCACACATATGTAAATTGGTCATACACGTGAGCCATAGTGGCTTTGCCTTTCTTGTTGTCAAGGTTAATCCTGCAGGAATCACCTCGGCAAAAAATGCCGCAGACAACCAAAAGGAATATAAACCATGGGCATTGGTAGGTAGAGATGGGGAAATGATGCATATTTGCATTTTCTTTGGTGAATGTGTAGATGGCATGAGGAAATGTGCTCTCCTTTGTATATATATAGTTGCATGTTCAAGTTAGTATCTTCAAGCATAAAGAAATCTAAGGGCTAAAATTTACATAAAAAAAAAATCCTGAAGCAATTTTGCACAAAATCTCAAATGAGCACACATGTCAAAACCCCAGAGGGTTTACATTATGAAACAAGAGTGCATGTGCTAAAGTTATTCATGCATGAAACTAGTCGTGAAACTAAACGCTTTTAACTACTCTGACCCTGGCTGCGACTTTCAGATCAGAGTGCATCTTGATTCTTGTTATACTAACCATTTGGCTCTTGGTAGCACTTTTTGTTGAGGTGATTCTTGCAGGAATCGCCTCAACAAAAATCAGTACTGACAGCCAAAGTGTTAATCTGTTGCACTATGAAAAAAATTGAGCAGTGGTGCCAGCAGACCACATTTGGTTTGTGATTGGCACGTTCGTTGTGACCATATTCAGACTGTTTTGCTTTTTTAAATATCCTCTGATGAAATTGATGCAGATGAGCTTGATAATTTAAATTGTATGCAGTAAAGATGTGGGTGATGTCTTATACTAGATGTTTTAGAGTATGCTCAGATTTATTTCTCCCCTGCCCTGGGGGACTTGGGTGGGGTTAGGTATTTTTTAGTTCCCAGGGTCACCCTGGTCAGCCCCACAGGGTGGGTTTTTCTCTCTATTCTGGGGCATGTGTTTCTGTCTACCCTTTGTCCATTCACCTGTATTTGCCTTTTTAAAACTCTCCCTACTGTCTGCACTGCCTGTAGCTCTTGATATTGGATGTGTGTTGCTAAATGGTCTTAGCTTTATTTAGGCCCCATGTGTTAGGTTTATTTAACGTATTTGACCGGCTGGCGACATACATTCAATGTTCTATTTATTTTTCTTTTCACAAGCAGTGCAGGCACGTCCTGAGAAAGCCTTGTTGCTGTCGGGACGTTAAGCAATGTACAATCAATCAATCACTCAGATTTATTTCTTCAGAAACATTACCGATGACATGACTAATAGGACTACTTACACAATTTTAGCCTAGGAACCCGTTGTGCCCCTGCACAACCCGGGAGGCACTCGGGGAACCCCCATAGGGGCCGGGAGTTGTCTCCCGTGCCTGCCCATCCAGTTCTGAGTCATACGATGATTCCTCAGTCAGTCTACTTAGCTCGCACCGTTCAGACGTGTTTGCTTAGCCTCCGGACTTGCCTTCAAGCAACCGGTTTGGAACCCGTGCTGGACTGTTGTTGGGCCTGCTTCCCCTGCGGTGCCTTCCTTGCCTTGTGCTTCGTCCAAGGGAGCTTCTGTTGGTCTGCTACCGGCTCTTGCTTCTCGACACTGCTTCCCGCCTTCCCGCGCTGACGGTGGTATGCAGGTGCCTTCCCCCGTTCCCGTTGCTGCGGAGAGGTAAGGTAGCTGTTCAAGCCTTCGGCCGGCCACCGGGCGGGATGCCGGTTTGTGGGAGCCCTCGGCTTCACGTATTATATTTGACTACCGTTTGCGCTGCATTTCATCTTAGCTTGGCGCGGCCCCTGGGGTTAGCGCCCGTGCTCTTCGCTGGCGGTTCGAGTGTGGTGTGGCAGGGCGCTTACTGCGTTGTGCTTTGTTCCTTTGGTGTCGTGGGCTACGCCTAGCTTGGCGGGGCCCCTCTTGCCCGCGCCTTCGCACTTTAGGGTGGCCTAACCCCATTTACGTAGGTTTGCTATTGTCACCTTGGCCTCGAATGTTCACCTTAGATGGGCAGAGCCACATGCTCTCGCTCGTATGCTTGCATGTGTATTATGTGTTGCAGTTGCCAGGTGCGGACCTGCACACTATGCGGCGATTTCCAGTGGCCAACGGACATCCACAAGGTCTGCCTTCCCTGCTCTGGCTGCACCTTGGGCCGCGCCTGTGACATCTGCTCCGCCTGGCCTGAACTGAGGTGGTCTCAGTTATGGAGCTTCTACAGGCAGGACCGGCCGTCCACTGTGAGTGACCCTCCCGTCCAAGTGCCTTCCTCTAGCGTCCCTCTGCGGGTCTGACTCTTGCGCCCCTCCGCCCCCGCCGACCATCCTGGGGTCTCCAGTCGGCAGGAGGCTTGCCCAGTTCAGCGAAGTGTGGCACTTGCTGCTCCCAGACGACCCCTGGATTTGGACCACTGTCTCCGACGGCCTTCAGATATCCTTCCGCTCTCCGCCTCCTCTTCGTCGCTCCCCTGGGTGGACCTCCGTGCCCTCTGATGCGCTGAAGGCCAGCGCTCTACGCGGAGAAATCACCGCTCTCCTGCAGAAGGCAGCCATAGAGGTGGTCATGCGCCATGACTCTCCAGCCTTCTACAGCTGCCTCTTTCTGGTGCCCAAACCGGGCGGCAAGTGGCACCCAGTCATCGACCTCTCGGCGCTGAACACCTTTATCACGGCACCTTCCTTCCGCATGGAGACTGCCAGAGACCTCAGAGCCTCCGTCCAGCTTTTGGACTTCGTGGTGAGCCTGGATCTATCAGGCGTGTACCTGCACGTCCCCATTCACCCCGCCTCGAGGAGGTACCTCCGCTTCGCCTGGACGGGGTGGTCTACCAGTTCCGGGCCCTGCCGTTTGGTCTCAACCTCAGCCCTTGGGTGTTGCTCGCCTCATGGACGCAGTGGTGGCAAGGCCCGGCAGTCGTCGTCCAGTCCGACATCCAACTACCTCGACGACCTCCTCTAGTTGTACCAGTCACTCCGATGCTTCGCCCCCACCTGCAGCATTGGATGGATCCAGCGTGGCTGGCTTCCGGAGTCCCCTTGGCGTCTCCTCCACCCCAGCTATCCCTGTGTGTCGACGCAAGTCTCTCCGGGTGGGGTGCCCACCTGCTACCGGACTTCAGCACGACGTCCGGTTCCTGGCCCCCAGAGCTGACTGTCAGGCATATCAACTGGTTGGAGCTGCAGGCAGTTTGGCAAGCCCTCATCGCTTGGGAGGCAAGACTTGGTCACCAGGAACTGCTGGTCCTCTCCGACAATGCGACAGTGGTGGCATACATCCAGAAGCAAGGCGGTACTTGCTCCTCCGACCTGTGCATGCTCCTCTACCGTCTGATGCCAGGACCGCGGCATTTCCCTTCAGGCGCGACACATTCCTGGTCACATGAACGTCTTGGCCGACTCTCGCTCTCATCGCGGCCAGCTGCTACACACGGAGTGGACTCTTCGCTGAGACATCTTCCAGATGATCTGTGCACACTGGGAGACAGACCCCTTTGATCGACTTGTTTGCCACGAGGTGGAACCACCAGCTTCCCCTCTGCGTCTCCCTGATCCCGGACCCCCTGACCTGGGCAGTCAACGCTCTCTCCATCCCCTGGGACGGACTTGTAGCTTATGCTTACCCCCCGACAGTCCTCGTCCCCAAAGTCCTCCTCAAGCTTCGTGAATGCAATGCGGTCGTCTTGCTGGTCGCCCCGTTCTCCTGGAACCGGTCTTGGACCACCGACCTCCTCAGCTTCGCCACGGAACCCCCCCCCCCCCCCCCCCCCCCCCCCCCCGCGGCTCCCCACGCCAGGGACGATGCTCAAGCAGCCTCGGCAATCGCTGTTCCACCCATGCCCAGAGCGTCTCCTTCTTCACGCCTGGAGATTGGTTCGGCACGCACTCACCGCTAGAGGCTTCTCGAGTGCAGCATTGGAAGCGATCTCTTCAGCCCGCAGACCCTCGACGCGGCGTGTCTACAAGG
Source organism: Semisulcospira habei (assembly GCA_036245525.1). Classification (NCBI taxonomy): domain Eukaryota; kingdom Metazoa; phylum Mollusca; class Gastropoda; family Semisulcospiridae; genus Semisulcospira; species Semisulcospira habei. Next base: position 196,393,674 of record BTPG01000006.1, read on the forward strand.
GAAAGTGGCGAGTGCTCTTCTCCTGGTGTGAGGACCAACGCCTCTCCCCCACCGATTTGACAAATCCCCAGCTCGTGGACGTTTTCCTCTGGCTCATTGGAGACCACGGTTTGGCCCCTAACACCATCAGGGGGTACCTGTCCATGATTGTTGACACCTACCGGCACCTCGGCTGTCCGGACCCCGGCGCCTGTAAGCACATCGCCGACCTTATGACGCACTTCAGCCTGCAGTGTCAAGTGCCCCGCTCACTCATTCCCCGCTCACTCATTCCCCGCTGGGACCTCCCCTGGGTACTGACGTGGCTAAACTCTGCCAGATTTGAACCGCTGCCATTGGCCCGCTTCGTGGACGTGACTCATAAGACTTGCTTCCTGTTGGCTCTTGCCACCGCGGGCCGAGTCAGTGAGCTACACGCGCTGTCAGCGCGCCCTGCCTGCCTACAGTTTCATGCGGATGGCTCCGTGCAGCTTCTCACGGATCCTGCTTTCCTTGCCAAGACCAGGTCTCCATTGACCGCGCCACAGGTGATCACCCTACAGCCGCTGCGTGGGAGGAACTTTCCCCGGGAGACCAGGCAACAAGATCCCGTGCGCGCCCTATGCGTTTACCTACTCCGAACCAAAGCTGTCCAAAGAGGACGCTCACGCCTCTTCCTGCCTCTAAAGCCCGGCAGAAATGACATTACAGACCAGACGATATCTTCCTGGCTACGCTGGGTCATTACCAGGACCTCTCCCCACAGGGAGCGAAGAGGCTCAAGATACGCACACACAAGGTACGAGCCATGGCCACGAGTCTCGCATTCGACCGGAACTGTGCTGTCAAGGACGTCGTGGCAGCCGTGGGCTGGCGAGCTGAATCGACCTTCGCTCGCTTCTATCTCTGGGATCTGGCAGGCCAGTGAGACAACCTCGCTCACGGCGGCGCAACACACCCTCCTGGCGCCTCAGGCGCCATAGGTATGCACTTAGCTAAAATTGTCGGGAGTGTGCGACAGGGAGGATGGCTCTGCATTGGCCCCATGGGGGTGGTTGGGGTGGCGGAACCCTCCTCCTTCTCGCTATTTTTCCTGTTAGTCATGTCATCGGTAATGTTTTTGAAGAAATAAGTTCATTTTTCTCAAAAAGGTATTTTTTCGAAAAATACTTACCGATGACATGACTCGGAGGACCCTCCCACCTGCCCCGCTTGCCGCTGGTGAGCTAAGTATCCTGACTGAGGAATCATCATATGACTCGGAACCGGATGGGCAGACAACTCTCAGCCCCTCTGAGGGTTCCCCGAGTGCCTCCCAGGTTGTGCAGGGGCACAACGGGTTCCTAGGCTAAAATTGTGTGAGTAAGTAGACACTTCCTATTATTCATGTCATCGGTAAGTATTTTTCGAAAAAATACCTTTTAGAGAAAAATTCATTTTTTTCCATTTGGGGCTCATGTGCGAAGCAAAAGTGAGTTTGTTTTGAATTCATGGTTTTGGGCCAGTGGTTGTCAGTCTGCCGTTGGCTGTGGTAAACTTTAAAGTTGGCATTTTCTTGGAGACTATTCAAGCCACAGTCTTCGAACTTGGCCCAAGGATACTTTGTGGCAAGACCTTTCTAAACATACCAATTTGAGTGACCTCTCACAAAGGTCAAGGTCACAGGGGATCAGGAAATGTGTCAAAAATAGCTGTATTTTGACATAATTTATTTTTCCTCAAATTAATAAGTTCACAACTTCAAACCCAAATTTGGTACAAAGGTAACTGATAAGACCTTTCTATGCATACTAATTTGGTTGATCCCTCGGAAAAGTCAAGAGCTCAGGAAATAGGTGAAAAATAGCCATATGACAAAAGATGTTTTTTTCTCAAATAATGTTCACATCTTCAAATCCAAACTTGCTACAGAGATACCTGATGGTAAGACCTATCTGTGTATACTAATTTGGATGACCCCTCGGAAAGGTCAAGGGTCACAAGGGCTCAGGAAATAGGTCCTAAATAGCCATATTTTGACAAAAGATGTTTTTTCTCAAATACTATTGACAACTTCAAACCCAAATTTGGTACAGAGATACCTGAAGGTAAGACCTATCTATGCATGATAATTTGGATGACCCCTCAGAAAGGTCGAGGGTCACAAGAGGCTGGCAAATGTGTGTAAAATGCCAATTTTTGATAAAATTGTACAGGGCTTGTAATTGTCCACGGTTTCGCGAATTTCCGCTATTACCCAAAAAAAATCCGCCGAGAAGAGTATGGTTTTCCGCGGAACAAAAAAAAGGCATTTTCGCGTAGCGCTCGGGGTCAGGCGCCTGTAGTTGAGAGCCTACCACTGTACTGTACCGCTAAGCTTTCGGGGACCCACAACCAGTCTTGATTACGCATGCGCAGCAAATTTCCCTCCATTCTGTGTTTGTTCCGGTTGCTTCAAAATTGCCGTCTGGAGCACATGCTTAACGATTTTCACAAACCATGCCTCCAAAGAAGCAGAAGTGGTTGATGAAGTTTCATCCAGACTACAAGCGTCGACGAATCGAGAAAGGGCGAACACTTCGCCTTTCGTAAAATGCGCCGGGCAGACATAAACATCGCTGCTGACCGTGAGATGTTTGATTATCCGCCCGGAGCTAGGTGTTGCATTGCGTGAGTACCCCCCCCCCCCCCCCCCTCCTGTCGTTTGATTTTTCGGCAGCTACTTCTCAGCCCCCCCCCCCCCCCCCCCCCCCCCCCCCCTCCGCCAATTTCCTCTTTTTTAACTTCAGACCATTACAAGCCCTGATTGTAGGTATTATCCACATTTTTGCAAATTTTTCAACCAAATTTGGCACAAAGATAGCTGATGATAAGACCTTCCTATGCATGCTAATTTAGTCGACATCACAAAGGTCGGGGGTCACTGGGAGTTGACAGATGTGTGAAAGATGCCTACATTTTCAGAAAACTTGGATTTTGCTGCTGCAGAAGCCAGCCCTTGTCACAAAGGTCATACATATGTAAATCGGTCATACACGTGAGCCATAATGACTTTGCCTTTCTTGTTCAGCCATGATCATAATAATCTTTTTAAAAAGTGTGTCAACAAAGCAATTGCTAAATTGATCAAGGGAAACAGTCACTGGGTCATTGAAACTGTTTATTAATGTTTCTTTGACTCTTTAATGATCAGTTAGACATGTACTTTTTCACACACTAATTGCTCTTGGCACAGGTTATTGTCAGTGTTAGTCATTGTTCAAACTGTGCTTTATGCAAGGTGTATATATGTGAAAGAGGAGTTGTAATCGATATGGTACACTGAAGGATTGAAGGAATTTTTTTCTGTTAGAATTCTTTCAGCAGAGTTATCGTATTGTTTGGGGTCAAACTGCGACTTCAAACCCTGTGGCTGTTGGTAGCAGTTTTTGGCTCACGTGCGAAGCAAAAGTGCGTATGTTTTGGGCCAGTGGTCGTCTGTCCGTCCGTATATCCATCGCCGTCGTCCGTGGTAAGGTTTAACGTTGGCATTTTCTCGGACACTATTCAAGCCACAGACTTCAAACTTGGCCCATGGATACTTTGTAGCAAGACCTTTCTAAACATACCAATTTGAGTGACCTCTCACAAAGGTCAAGGTCACAGGGGAAAAGGAAATATGTCAAAAATAGCTATATTTTGACATAATTTTTTTTTTTTCTAAAATACTATTCACAACTTCAAACCCAAACTTGATGCTGCAATTCTTGATGGTAAGACCTTTCTATGCATACTAATTTGGTTGAGCCCTCGGAAAGGTCAAGGGTCACAACACCTCAGGAAATAGGTGAAAAATAGCCATATTTTGACAAAAAAAAAATGTTTTTCTCAAATACTGTTCACAACTTTAAACCCAAACTTTCTACAGAGATACCTGATAGTAAGACCTATATATGCATACTAATTTGGATGACCCCCCGGGGAGGTCAAGGGTCACAAGGGCACAGGAAATAGGTCCAAATTAGCCATATTTTGACAAAAGATGTTTTTTCTCAAATACTATTCATAACTTTAAACCCAAACTTGCTACAGAGATACCTGACGGGAAGACCTTTCTGTGCACACTAATTTGGTTGATCCCTCAGAAAGGCCAAGGGTCACGAGAGCTCAGGAAATCGGTAAAAAATAGCCATATTTTGACAAAAGATGTTTTTTTCTCAAATGCTATTTACAACTTCAAACCCAAATTTGGTACAGAGCTACCTGATGGTAAGACCTATATATGCATACTAATTTGGATGACCCTTGGAAAGGTCAAGGGTCACAAGAGGCTGCCGATAAGACCTTCCTATGCATACTAATTTAGTCAACACTTCACAAAGGTCAAGGGTCACGGGAGGTTGACAGATGTGTGAAAAATGCTTACATTTTCAGAAAACCTGGATTTTGCTGCAACAGAAGAGATGGCCCTTGTCACAAAGATCACACATAATTATGTAAATCGGTCATACACCTGAGCCATAAAGTCTTTGCCTTTCTTGTTATCATGATGGTTCCTGCAGGAATCATCGTGACAAAAACTGCTACAGACATCCAAAGGATAAAGGAAACGCCCATGGTGTAGAAGTGTCTTTTTCCATGATCAGACACCATGCATTTGTATAACGGTTTTCCACCAGCCTGTTCCAAGATGCACGGATACTCATGAGCCACTGCAGGTGGAGGGGCTCATGGGAATTTATGCATCTTGCCAACCAAGATGAGCATTGGCTGTTTCTCAAAATGAGGGTGCACAACTGGTGAACTTGTTCACATGTTTGCTTGGTTTTCTTTTTCAGGTATTGACTTTGATGAGTTACAATTTTGCTAGTCTGTTCCATCTGCAAGAGGCATAGATCCTCATGAGTCTCTGCTCTGCAGGGATTCATGAGGATCTATGTCTCTTGTTGATTGTGAATCAACAGATGTTTCTAAAACAAAGAGTGTACAGCTGATGAACAAATGGTTGATGTGTTTGCTTGGCGTTATTTTCCAGGTATAGATTTTGATGAGTTCCTGGGTATGTACAAACGTCTGTTCCTTCAGTGTCGGTCAGTTGTGGCGGGGGACGTTTCAGAGATCATCTCACCTGTGCAGAAGAAGCATGACATTCCCCCCTCGAGTATATCATCAAAGGTAAGGTGAAAAACAATTCTGTATCAGTGTATGGACCTCAGATAAGATTAGACAGACTTTATTGATCCCCATGAAATGTACATTGGTCACTCGTGGAGTAAAGGGAAACCAACGTATATTGCCCGTTAAATGTGCAGTACATGCATATAGTACATATACACAAGGGATCACCGAATTTTTGTTCACATGCAATAGCAAAAGTAAACTGTGCCATCAGTCATCACCCCATCGTCCGTCCACTGTAGAAGATGCTTATATTTTGATAAAATGTTAGTTTTTATTGACCCTATTGCAGACTTTTTAATCATGAGTGGCACAGAGGTCATTGATCATAATACTGTGCATGCTGTGTCAGTTGACCACCTCTCAAAGGTCAAGGTAGGTTGACAAAAATTGTGAAAAATGCACACGTTGATATAAAGTAGGATTCGAAAGTACCGTACCCAACGCTGTAATTATGTCAAGACACTAACACTTGCTTTAGTGACCTGACATACAGGTAAAGGTCACAGAAGGTCAGAAAAATGTATTAGTTGTGCACATGGGCCATGAGAGTTTTCTGTTATTTTTGGTTCACGTGCGAAGCAAAAGTGAGTATGTTTTGTGCCAGTAGTCGTCCGTCCGTCAACCGTCGTAGTACGTCTTCAGCATTCCCGAGGTTCTGTCTCAGATGTCAAGATTAATATCCACCTGAGGCATAATCCATGAGGGTTGCGTGTGTGCTCGTTTCTCTGACGGGTTTCCACACTATACCAGATGGCATAGTCAGCGACACTCCGACTTCGTTGGTCATTGGTTGGTTTTCTGTTGGGGTTTGCTCCCCTAGCCTTTGCCTCTCCCAAGGCACCCACAAGGCAATGGGGCTATTTACCCATAGTTGGGAGTCAGGGGCATCAGGGCCTATCCACACACTGGTGGGTTTGCATGCCGCGTATCTGGGGCGCAGACCTCCAAGTCCCCTGTAGTTCAGCCCGAGTCCATGAGGTGCTCAGTTACCGTGTGTCGAGTCCCCTGTAGTTCAGCCTGAGTCCGTGAGGTGCTCAGTTACCGTGTGTCGCCACGAGGAGGCACTACATGAGGCTTGTTGTTGGAGAGACTATGTACTGGCAGAGAGAGACTGACGCATTCTGCCTACTTTTCGCAGTACTGCTAGCCAGCGGTGGAAGCTGAAAGTGAGAAGTGACGAGCACTACCACTGCGCTACCACACTAGACAACAATCATTTTGACACACACTATACGTACTAATTTGGTTGATCCCTCAGAAAGGTCAAGGGTCACAAGAGCTCAGGAAATAGATAAAAATAGCCATATTTTGACAAAAGATGTTTTTTCTCAAATACTATTCACAACTTCAAAACCAAACTTGGTTCAGAGATACCTGATGGTAAGACCTATCTATTCATACTAATTTGGATGACCCCTTAAAAAGGTCAAGGGTCACAGGCTGGCAAATGTGTGTAAAATGGTGATTTTTGATAAAATTGTAGGTATTCCCAAATTTTTGCAAATTTTTCAGCCAAATTTGGTAGAAAGATAGCTGATGATAAGACCTTCCCTTATCACAAAGGTCAAGGGTCACAAAGGTCAAGGGTCATGGGGGGGGGGGGGTTTGACAGGTGTGTGAAGTTACATTTTCAGAAAACATGGATTTTGCTGCTGCAGAAGCCACACACATGTAATTCGGTCATACACGTGAGCCATAATGGCTTTGCCTTTCTTGTTTTCTTATGCAGTCATGCACTTTAAACATGCAACAAAATCAGTAATTTCAAGGCATAAAAACACCAGCCGTCCAGATTTTTCAGACACAAAATAAAAGCAAGAGTATAGAACCTCGTGAGCTCGGGGACTTGTCTGTAGTGTTAAACCTTGTACCTAGCAAGTTTTGTTTATATAATTATATGGCAGCAGATATAACTGGTCAAAGTTGTCGCATTTTAAAATTGCATAACAGTATTGTCGTAAATGTGCATGTGGGTGACTTGTTGTTTTGTCATCTTTTGCTGATAAGGGGGGAGCAGTAGCCAACTCCGTAGAGGCCAAAAACCAGAGAAACCTGGAGAAGAGTGCACCTCCACCCCTGCCATCCACCCCACCCCCGGGCCGAGCCCGTAACGGCAGTCAGAACTCCATCGATGACCTGATGGGAGATGAGTCATTTTTCGATGACCTCGGGCCGCGATCAGGGGGCATTCACTCACTCAGCAATAGGTTGGTGATCTTTACTATGTAGTTTGTCTTGTTATTTAACCCTGTGTATGTGCAGCCACTGGAACTGTAAGCAGTACCAGTGGGTGCAGGCACATGGCGGGGTGGGTTGGGGGAAAGGTGGGGGGGGGGGGGGAGGGTGCAGCGGCTGATGAATGACTGGTTGAATTAAATCTATTGTACCTTTGTTTCTTCCCTCTCCTTGCATTTTACTAGAGGTTCCTGTCAGTTGTATGGTATGGAGTGGTAGAGCCGGGTCCTACCTCCTTTTGATGTACATTAGAGCCTTTTTGAGTAGCCATGTGTTTTTGCAAGAACAAGGTGGTCTTATTTAGGACATGCTCTCTCAAGAGAAGTCTTGAAGGGCAAAAGAGTCACCTGTCATTAAAGATCATCATTCAGGTGGAGCCATCCATTCAGGTCATTCAATGATCTTTAATGACAGGTGATCTTGTATAGGATGGCCGCTTAAAACAGGTTCTGCTGTAGTATTGCCTGCGCATGCTTTGTCCCTGTCGTTTACTGGTAGGAAAAAGTCAGTTTGTTTGGTGGGACTTTAGAGTGTATGGCCCTGCATCCTCCTGCAAGAACTTTAAGAAGTGACCTGAACGAGACCCATCTACACAGTCTGAGTCTTCCTGCACTTGGCCCTACTTCCTGTGAAAATCATCCTATGCCACTGTTCTTACGTTGCTGCCTTTCTTTTGTATGACTTGTAAGGAAAGATGGCTTGAATTAATGCATGTGGTATGATGCAAGGTAGTGTGCAGTAGTTGGTTTCGTTCTCACTTGCATTTCTATGACTTGGGAATGATCAAGTCTCATTATGTCTGATTTTGTGGGCCCTTCATGTTGTTCCCTCACTAGTTACATGTTTTGTTCCTCTTCAGCTTCACACACTGTGCTTCTTTACCTCATGTTTCTTTTTTCTTTTTTTAAATGATGCACAGTGCATCACATTTCTAAAGGTTGTCTGTTGCATAGGCTGACTGGCTAATTTTCTTCTCTCAAACCCTTTGGCTGTTGGTAGCAGTTTTTGTCGGGGTGATTCCTAGAGGAATTGCCCTGACAAAAACTGCTACCAACAGTCAAAGGGTTAGAATAGTTCACAATTTTCCATACTTAACATAGAATGTCCATTTGTGTCCTGACCTATTATTTTTTTATTTTAACGTTATGCATGTAATTTACATATTCCTTAACCCATTTAGCTTTGAGTCCCTACAGCAGGAGATGGATTGACCATGATAATTCAAGAGTAGTGCCAGGTTAGCTTGGCGTCTGCAGGTGCCAAGCTAATCTCGCACTACCTTTGAATTATCATGGTCAATCCATCTCCTGCAACTGGTACATAGTCATTAGGCAACACCTGCAAAATTTGAGAAATGGGACCTAAAAGGGTTAATACACGTGTACATTACACACTCCTTCACAATCACAAAGAGAATTGTACATGAACATGCTCACACGTTACACTGCAATCATATTGTGCAATTTGTTGGTATGAGTGGTGCTCTGTTTGACAGTTGCAGTTTCAGTGAGCCCAAACAAAAGGGGACTGGCAGGTTACACCATAATATATGTGGACAAACATATCCGCAGAATACTAGCATTTCTAAACCCTTTTGCTGCTGGTAGTACCGACAGCCAAATGGTTAATCCTTTGTGCAAGCAGCCACCAGTCCTGTAAACAGTACAGCTGATTGCACAGTGAGGATCTAATCACAGCACAGCTACATTACTGTCATATCCCTCACCTCACACTCTGTTTCTACATATTTAACCCTTTGGTTGTTGGTAGTGTTGTTTGTCAAGGTTATTCCTGCAAGATTATCCTCAACACAAAAGGGTACGACAGCCAAAGGGTTAAATACTTATATTGATGTACCACTGATACATTTGACTTGCAACCAACTAAGTTTATGTCTTTTCAGAAACAGCTTTGTTCATGACAGTTTGAAAAATGTTATTGTAAACTTACTAGTCACACACTGGGTTTTGATTGATTTGTTCAGATATTTTATATAAATTTTAGAGCAAAAATGTAATACTTTTAGTCTTGTAATACATGTGTAAATTCTGATGAACCTTTTTGCATGCATGTAGTCATTTCGAACAGCATATATACACACGAATGGAACATGCCTATGCCTACAACACAAGATTGAGTGGGACCCCCAGTAGCAAAACGGCTTAGGGTCCACAACAGCCACAAGGGCCCGAGGACCTTTGCTTACTGGGACAGTCGGATAAGGATAAGAAAAAGTGTACTAAAATATGATCCTCATTCATTTGTTGGAGCAAGTCCTAAATTGTCGCATAGAGCCAACCACTACATTGCACTATTACTGCACGCATGTTAGCCAGCACTTTGCTCTGAACGTTTAGTGTACATGCATGTACAAGTCTTAGGCCTAACACAGCAAGATTCTCAAGAGCCCCTGTGACGGCAGGATCTCGTGTGAATCTACCGGGGTATGTCTTGCACATGCAAAGGTTAAGGCATACATGAATATTATGCAAACTATAACTACTGTATGACTATGAGCACCTATTTCAACCTTTGCAAAACTGTCTGTTAACAAACATTCAGAAATGAGAAGTAGGGCAAAACTGCACGAAAACAGTTCATTAAAAGCCTGTACAAACATGCGATATTCTATTTTTGTTGGGGCTTTTAATCCACTGTTTTTGCCAAAATGTGCAATTTCACCTACTTCTGATTCCCTTATTGCCATTTGTGGGGTTTTGAGGTTGCATCCCATGAGGAAGATCAGTTTTGTGGATACTGACTTATTGAACTAAGAGAGCTGTGCATGAATAAATCAGTATATTTGGTGTGTTAGGGTTAGTGTTCATATCGTTGGTTGTTTTGAAGCAAAGCATGTGAAGAGATTCTTTATGGAGGAAATTGGGGTTGAAGGAGCCATTGTTGACAAACGCCTGTCTTTACATGTGTGGAGAAACACTGCTTAACCCTTATCATTCGGAATACACCAGTGTGTGAAGGCACCAAGCTATTCTGGCACTACCCTTGAACTATAGCCATTGGTCTATATCCTTATCTGTAAGTACTATAATGTAGCTTGCATATGGCAGTGTACAAATTTGAAGCTTTTAGCCTCAGTATGGTATGGATTTACATCTATTCTTCAGTGGGCTGCCATACTTCACAAAGATTGTTTGCACTGCACACACGTCTTCATCCTTTGACTGTCTGTAGCACTTCTTAAAGGCTCTATATTTTTGACAGACATATTTTTACCACCAGGGGAACATCAGAAATTTCCTTCCCCCCCAAAAAGCCGCCTCATCTTTTAAAATTTAGCCTTCAAGTATTTGTCCAGGTCAACAACATTGCATGTCTTTAAGCCAGCTGATCAGTTGATGACACAAAAGTAACAAGTGTCCCAGTGTGCAAAGGCCATTGGGCCGACGTCAGCCTGCGCACAGCAGTGTGCGGAGCTGATGTCGGCCCGATGGCCTTTTCAGGCATGGGAATTGTCCGCCTAAAGGCAAATTTCCGCTGAAATGATATTGCTCAGCCACCCCAAAAACAAATTGTCCGCTGAAAAAAAAAATTGGGGTGCAAAAAGTAACTGAGCACCAGTCATTATACACTGCAAGTGATATGCCGCCCGCTAGAGTTACGCGTCGCCTATTGTGGCTGTAACGCAGTCGTTACTTTACTGTGCAAGCGGGCAATACAACACTGAATGCACTCATTTCATGCTCGCTTCCCGTCTTGCCCCCAGACACCCCTAGTTTCAGACTTTGTTCACTTTTTTAAATTCCCATGCCTGCCTTTTGCACATTGGGGTAGAGAAACAATGATCCCACCATCTTGTTACGTGTGAGATGCATACCATGTTGGTTTTGTTGGTACTTGTTGCGGGCAGAGACAATGTTATATTACTTCTGTGTATTCAGTTGGTTTTATTGCTGAGCAGGTGACTAAAGCCATCTCACATGGTATGTGTATGCAAGTGTTTGTATATGTGTGTGTTTGTCCGAACAACATGACAGTATACACGTGTATGTGTGTGTGTTTTGCACCTATATTTTCCACCACAGGCAAAATTTGGGAAGTTTCCTGAAAAGAGAAGGTCAAAAGTACGGGGCCTTTGTGATGTAACATGCATGAGCAGTATGCACAGGTAGTACTACTGTCCGCTGACTGCACAGTACATCTGTATGTAGGTCTTTTGTCTGCAGTGTGCATTTTGTTTTGAGTGTGTGAGAGGGAGAGAGAAAGGGAGAGAAATTTCATGAGGTGAATATATGTCGTGCGTGAACCTATTTAACCCCAAGCCAGCATGTCCATAATTTGGGAGGTGTCACCTAACAACCGTAAGCCAGTTGCAGGAGAGGGATTGAACATGATGATTTAACTCATTCTACCCCAACACCGAAATCCCCAAATTTTGCCGTTATCCTCAGAAGAGTGCGTTGTAGTGCAGGACACAGATCGACCATAATAGTTCAAGGGTGATGCCAGAATAGCTTGGCGCCCATATTCTGGCATCACCTTTGAACTATTATGGTCGATCCATATCTTGCTGTGGTGGGTCTGGGGTAAAATGAGTTAAGGGTAGTGCCAAACTAATCTGTCACTACCCTTGAATTATCATGGTTGAACCATCTCCTGCTGGAGGGTGTCAGGGCTAAATGGGTTAATTCACAGCATGAATATATGCCATAAACTAAATGCATTCATCAACACAGTCCACATCCCTCCTCTCTTGTACACTCTGACACACTTTTAGAGCACAATCACTTTGTATCCATATGTCACCACTCTTGTCATTTTGTCAATTTAATTTTTTCAACTTGTTAGAATCAGTAATAAAACGAATTTGATCAGCAAAGGCCAAAAGTAACGTTTTCAAATGAAAGCAGCAACAACAACAAAACATTGTTCCCTCATTTTCTTTTCATCGCAGTAAACGAACAATTGGAATTGAATTTTCTTTTAGTGATCTCAATAAGCGAGCGTTTAGAATTGAATTTGCTTTAAGCATTATGCATTATAATTTTGTCCACATGTATATTTGCCAGGGTATGATGCTCTGGATTAGTTTGCTCTTGAGATACATGTGATCATTTCATGTCTTTGAGTTTGCTAGAGAGATTATTCACTCAGATTTTGTTATGCTGTAAGTTGGTGTGCAATTACTTTCCAGTCCTGTGGAAAGACGCTTTAGCCCAGACTCAAACTTGAGCTCACGCAGCCTGCGTCCATCACAGATCCCTGTGTTTGCAGCTTTGCGGAGGTAAAAGTTGCACTGCTCAAAGTGACATCTGACCTCTGTCACCAAAGTCACGTTGTGAATTTAGTTGGTTTGCAGTCTGAACGATTAACAACACATCATGAGATACCAGTAGTGCTGATTGAGGTGTATTGCAGTAGAACTGTTAACATTGTTAACCCTTTTAGTCCCAAGGTCCCGTTTCTCAAATTTTGGAGGTGTTGCCTAATGACTATGTACCAGTTGTAGGAGATGGATTGATCAATATAATTCAAGGGGAGTGCCATCTGGCACTTCCCTTGAATTATCATGATCAATCCATCTCCTGCTGCAGGGTTATGGGGCTAAAAGGGTTAATATGTACCATGTGAAAAAACAACATAGTTTGTAATATGTTTGAGATAATCTTGTTTGTTTGTTTTTAGGCTTGATTTTGTTTTGATGATTTTGGTTGTTGTGAAGCAGTAGGACAAGTTTCTGTTGAGCCCCGTCCCCGCCAGTAGATGCATATTTTATTTCTGAAATCTTTGCGAATTCAGCGACAAAAGCAACAACCATCCAAGGAACGTGTATGAAAATTGATCTCAGCAAGAGACATAGATCCTCATGAGCCCCAGGGACTGTTGGGGTCATGAGTATCTATGTCTCTTGCAGTGCATGCTGTTTCTTGGCAGGGAAGGGATGAAGAGTGCACGCACAGTGACAGAAAACCTGCCGTCTATGAGAGGCATAGATTCTCATGAGCCTCTTCCGGAGCCCATGAAGATCCATGCCTCGATGCATCTGATAAATCACTTTCTTACATTATATATCACCGACTGCAAGTGCTTATCGCATCGGGGCATTTTTATCCTTTAACCTCTTCATCTGATGAATCACTTTCTTGCAGGTATCACTGATTGATTGCCAGTGCTTATCGCATTGGGGCATTTTTATCCTTTAACCTCTTCATCTGATGAATCATTTTCTTGCAGGTATCACTGATTGCCAGTGCTTATCGCATCGGGGCATTTTTATCCTTTAACCTCTTCATCTGAATTTCATTTGAATTTTGTATGACATTTAGTGATGTACATGTTACCTGTAGTTGGAACCAGCAGGAGAAAAGAGCAGAAATCCTTAAGAGAGCCCACACAGACTACACGAGTATACTAGCTAGGGTTTTTGACAATCAGTATTTTCTTTCAGCAGTACCTGGCCAGTTCAGTGCCAAAGCACAATTGGTGTAGGCCTCCTATTTTGGGGTGAATTTAAAAAAAAAAAATGATATCTGTGTATTTGCTGATTTTGAAAATGTGGGTGAACTGCCAGCAGTATGATGCCTGGTTTTCATGTTGTACATGTGCAGGTTAGAACATTTGCATACTTACTTACTTACGCCTGTCACCCCTACCCGGGTATAGGCCGTCGACGAGAGACCTCCAGCAACTCCTGTCCTGTGCTTCTCCTTCAATTCTACTCCAGGTGGTTCCCAGTCTCTTGATGTCTGCTTGGAGGTCTCGACGCCAGTAGTTTCTCCGCCTACCTCTTTTCCTCTTTCCCTGGGGGTTCCATGACAATGCCTGCCTAGTGATACTGGAAGCTGGCTTTCTCAGACTGTGACCAATCCATCCCCATCTTCTTCGCCCAATTTCATTCTCTGCTGTTATCTGCTCTGTTCTCTCCCAGAAGAACATTTGCATACTTAACCCTTTTAGCTCCAACACCCTACAGCAGGAGATTGATTGATCATGATAATTCAAGGGTAGTGCCAAATTAGCTTGGCGCCTGAAGATACCAAGCTAATCTGGCACTACCCTTGAATTATGGTCAATCCACCTCCAGCAACTGGTACCTAGTCGTTGAGTAACACTTCCAAAATTTGGGAAATGCACCCATGCTCATATCAGTTTTGGAGAAAAGAAGAGACGGATGTATATATGCATAGGTAGGTACGTAGATAGATCGATTAGATAGATTAGATAAGATAATATAGATAGATTGATGAGATAGATTGAGATAGATTGATGAGATAGATTGATGAGATAGATTGATTGATGAGATGGATAGATAATTAGATAGATTAGATTGATAGATTAGATAGATTGATTAGATAGATAGAGGCATCCTTCTGTCTCAAAGACAATGGAGTATATGCGCTTGCTGGGTCAGTCCGTTATAAGATTTGCAGTGCCTGCTGTGACTACTCGGTCCAATGTGAGAGCGGCAGTGTCTGTTGCATTTGCTACAGGTGAAGCCTGTGACTGTTGCTGTATATATGTGTGTGTGTTGGTCTGATTTTTGACCTTACGGCCGATAGCCAGCTGAGAAAAGAAGATGACGCTATTGTCGATACATGTCTATACTGGCTTGTGATTTTGGATCCTGCATCCGTACATCCAAAGTGACAGACAATAAGACATGCTTTGACATGGACCATCAGTTCTGGACCTGCCTCATCTTGGTTTTCGTTTGGTGTTAACAGTGATGGTGACAAGAAGAAGAGTGAGGGAGCAGCAGGAGCTGGTGGTGGTGAAGGGGGTGGAGGGGGGAAGGGAGGCGGTGGCAGCGGTTTGAATTTTCTCGGTGACCTCCCTTTTCTCAACTCTGGCTCCCTGATGTCGGCACCCAGCAGCAAGTCTACAGGTGTGTGGTGTGTGTGGGTGTTGTGTGTTTATGTGTGCATGTGCAAATGCTCGAATGAATGCATGTGTTCACTTTGTGTGTGTGTGTGCATTTTTGCATGAGTGTATGTGTGTTGACTCTGTGTGTATGAATGTGGGTCCTGTCTTTCCATTGGTCACGGCAGTTTACCTTTCCCTAAATTGCTCTCTTTAGTTGGGCTGTGAACCAGTCATGACCCACATCACTGATAAGCGCACGCGGGTGATGCCGGACTTTGCCAGCTGCAGGCTGGAAGCGTAGCGCTCTTTGTTCCTTGAAGTCTGTCAGGCAGGTGATCAGTTTAGCCTGTTTATAACTTATTACTGTGGCTAAAAAGTTACACAAATATGATTATGTAATCCTATGCTTGAAAATGTCCTCTTAAAGATCATGTAAGTTAACCTCTTTGAATTCTGTGGTTATTACGTGATTAAAACGTGTGTAGTTCGAGGAACTTTCCTTCCGCTGTAGACAGTGCGGGTGTGTAAAAAAACTGGTTTATCAATGCCGGATGTATCACTATGTGTGCCCTTATCTGATGTAAAGTGTAGCGTGTTAAAGCCATAGAAAATGAACATTCATTTCCAAGACATTTGGAGGCCATGAATTCTTTGTGTAGACTTTATGGTAGATGGCCTGAATTCTTTGTGTGGACTTTGTGGTAGAAGGCCCATCAAGTTTAGACACAGCCACATACTGACCCTGTAGACATACTTATTTTAAGCCATTTTAATGTGATAAAAGCCGGAACTGAATCTCTGAACAGCAAACAGTAAACCTATGCTTTGTGTATTGCTTTTAAACTGTGCTAAAATTGTGATATTGTTAAAAACATTGTCGGTGACATTCGCATATATGTCGGCGAGGTCTGAATGGATTACCGTTTTCACTTGGTCTACCAAACCGGCTTTAGCAGGACTCAGGTATGTGGTTTTGAAGATTTTAGCATGGGATATGCCAGTTAAGACATATGTTGACAGCACTGACTTTGTCTGAACTTTCCAGCAACTTTTGTTTTTGAACAGTGATTTGATAAAAATTATGATAAACTAACGGAAGGCTGCGTCTAATCCGTCTCCTAGTGATACTTTGAGCCAGTGCATGAAAAACATCCACGCAGATTACCCCAGCGTGTTTGGTGTCCAAAGATAGTACAATTTCTCCTCTACAAGACAACTTATGTTCAAGTACTTGCTCAAAACTGCAGGTGGATTAAGTCCGGTGTAAAGACAACATCTGTAATTCACAGCCTTTTTGCCGATGTATGCAGCAGATGCTAACAAATAGTCGCGGAAAAGCGCAGTAGTACTGTGAACTAAGACAACTGCTGCACTATTCTTATCCCCAGCTGAAGCAAGATCGCACAGCATGCCTTGTTAGTGATGGTATTTAGCGCGCTGATAGTAAGGAGAACATCATCCGCCTCTTCCATGATGGAATGGTAGGAGTTGTCCAGTCAAACGCGACACATCCGCACCCTTCGACATTTCCAATAGTGTGAAACAAGGTTGTGTTCTTGCCCCCGTGATGTTCAACCTGTTCTTCATGTGTGTCCTGACCCATGCAGTATGCGACCTTGAGAAGGGAGTGTACCTGAAGTACAGACTAGACGGCTCTCTCTTCGACCTCCGTCGACTGAACGCCAGGACCAAGACCATCGAGAGACTGATCCTTGAGGCGCTGTTTGCCGATGACTGTGAGTCTGACCTCCAGACCATCAACAGGTTCTCGGAAGCCTCTCGACTGTTTGGCCTCACCATCAGTCTCAGCAAGACCGAGGTCCTGCATCAACCGGCCCCAGGCACAAGAGCCCCCCCCCCCCCCCCCCCCCCCCCACCCAAAGTGTACATCGAAGGCACCGAGCTGAAGACTGTCGACCAGTTCAGGTACCTTGGGAGCATCATCTGTTCTGACGGTACTATCGACAAGGGAATCGCAGCTCGCATCAGCAAAGCCAGCCAAGCCCTGGGTCGCCTGCGCACTCGTGTATTGAATAACAACGTCAAGCTTTCCACCAAGATTAAAGTCTACAAGGCAGTAGTTCTCCCCAGCCTCTACGGCTGTGAGTCATGGACACTGTACAGAAAGCACCTCAGGCAGCTTGAACATTTCCACACGAGATCCCTGCGCTCACTCATGGGCATCAAATGGCAAGACAAGGTGACAAACCTGGAAGTCCTGGACAATTCTGGCTTAGTGAATGTTGAAGCCTTGATCTTAAAGACACAACTCCGCTGGACAGGTCATGTCATACACATGGATGATTCTCGCATGCCACGCCAACTCCTGTATGGTGCACTCTCAAAAGGCCACAGGAAGCAAGGACAGCCAAAGAAACGCTTCAAAGACTGCGTAAGAGACAGCCTCAAGCACTGCGTCTTCCCGGTAAAGAAACTTGAAGCACAAGCACAAGACAGATCCGGCTGGCATGCCGCCACCAGGAAAGCCTGCACGCTCTTTGAACACAATCGGCGCGAACAGATCACCAGTGCCAGAGCTCGCAGAAAGACGGCGTCGACTCTCCCCACAGCTACATTCCAGTGCCCCCATTGCCCTCGCAGGTGCGGCTCCAGGATTGGCTTGGCCAGCCACACCCGCACCCACAAATAGAAGTCATGCACAATGACGACATCATTGGTTTCGATGGTCTACCCATTAGTAAGGAGAAGGAGGCTGCCTCGCTATCTCGGTGCTCTCTCGAAGCCGATCTGACAAATTTCTTCCAGGGAGTGCCGGCCAGCACAGCTGAAAACTAAAGAGCATAGACTAAACTGCCGTGTGTGTGTGTGAGATCAAGATTTACAAATCATCATAGTGTGTGTCTACTGTTATGCGACAAGTGAGTACATGTACCCTTTTATTTCATAATCTTGATATCAAAGCGCACATTGGTGTTGCATTTATCATATCCCAGCATGTG
Source organism: Semisulcospira habei (assembly GCA_036245525.1). Taxonomy (NCBI): domain Eukaryota; kingdom Metazoa; phylum Mollusca; class Gastropoda; family Semisulcospiridae; genus Semisulcospira; species Semisulcospira habei. The sequence goes on from BTPG01000006.1 coordinate 196,411,808, forward strand.
TCTGTGTGTGTGTCTGACTATGGTTTTTGTATTGTACTAATTTCCATCATGTTGGAACTAGTCTGTCACATTTCCTGGCAATGATATGCCATCCACTGACTGTGTTTGCGAATGTTTTAGGAACGACAGTTGAGTTTTAGTCGGGATCACACGAGGCATGACATAAACTACAGTCCCTGTTTCAGCCTGTGCAGCACCTCCTTCAGACCTCTTTCTTGTGCAAGAGGCATAGATTTTCATGAGCCCCTGCAGCTGCAGGGGCTCATGAGAATCTATGCCTCTCGCTGATCATGCTCAGCTGCAGCAGTACCTTAGATTGAAGATGTTGTTTCATTTTAACCCCTTTACTTCTGGTGGCTGGCTATGACGTCTTGGAACCCTTTCCTGATTCACCGCTAATCCCGTCTGGCCTGAGGCATGTAGATATGCCGGTGTCCAGCAAGAAGCTTAGATCCTTATGTGAAAAACGCTCGTGGATCTGCGCCTGTTGCGTTTGGGTGTTGCTTGCTGCATTTCAGCAGTAATGGGGTTAATGCATACAGCTGTCTGCTTTTTATGGACATTTAGAAATGGTTTTTGTGATCTGCAGGTTCAAAGGGGAAAGAGGGCGACCCCAGCCTGCGATCCCTGGACAAGAGGATGGCAGACCTGGGCATTGGCAATGGTGAGTCGTCACACTGAGCCCCTAAAGTGGAAAATGCCCTGAATTTGGATATGTCTGTAAACTATAGTGCAGTTTAACCCTTATCATTCGGAATACACCAGTGTGTGAAACAAGTTTGACTAAAATAGTTTAAGGGTAGTGCCAGAGTAGCATGCCAAGCTATTCTGGCACCACCCTTGAACTAAAGCCATTGGTCTATATCCTTATCTGTAAGTACTATAATGTAGCTTGCATATGGCAGTGTACAAATTGAAGCTTTTAGCCTCCACCCAGCTGCAAGAGGTATAGATCCTCAATGGCCCCTGCAATTGTGGGGTGTGTGCACATGGGGACCTGTTCCTCTTACTGAAACCACTTTGTATCCATTTTCCTTTGACAGCTATGGATCTTTGACGCCAAATTTACAATGATTCAGAAAAACATGATCTGTGTGCTGATCAGTGATTTTGAACATTCATTATCCTTGATGACACTGCACACTCTACGCAGCAATTTTTGTCTCCTGCCTTCAAGCGCTGCCTCACTCAGTTTTAGAAAGTAGTGTATACCTTTGCCTTAGAGTAAATAGTTGAAACAATGAGCATAGTTGTGGCGCCTTGCATTTCACAGATGTTTTAGCTGTCAGTTTAAAAAGCGTGTCAGTTTAAAAAGTTGTCAATGGTATGACCTTAATTTGCATCTAAAGCCTAGACAGCAAAAAGTGTTTGACTATTTGCTGTCAACTGAAAACACCACCATAATCAGTTATGCCAATTGGCCATGGCACAAATGCAGCAGCCTCTCACATGGGTCAGCTTTCAACGCTGAATCACTGCCTTGAATGCAGAAAATATCCACAGTGGACAAGTTGTTCGTTCATAATGTTCACTTGATAAGGTTACTGTCACTGAAGCTATACCACCAAATTCAATTGCGAATAGCATTTACGTTACACATGACAATACAAACGCAACAGTGCATGCTGGTAAATATTATACGAGAGTCAAAATTGATGATAAATTGGCAATGGCTCTTTAACCCATTACATCCTGAGTCTGATTTTTGTCAAATTTGCTTATTGTCCTATGAAGGTTACATTACAAATAAGGAGATAGATCAACTGTTTTAGTTCAAGGGTGGTGCTAGAATAGCTTGGCGCCACAGGTGCCAAGCTATTCTGGCACCACCCTTAAACTATCAGTCAAATTTATTTCAAGCAATTGCGTATCAAGATGATGAGGGTTAACAGTTGCGGAGACGAAGGCAGGAAGGATGATGTCATAGTTGAAGACGTGAGCAGACACTATAGTCTTGAATGATGTGAAGATTGTGAAGTTGTTGATGCACAGCCCCGATTATTATACCATCACGTTGATGTTTGTTGCAGACATGCAAGACGATTTCGAGTATGAGGATGACTTCCAGAGTTCAGGGTAAGTTTTGTACAACCTTTTCTTGCTCTTTGTTTTTGATGTATTGGTTGATTTTGCTGAAAACAGAAAGTGATGGGAGTATGAGGCATGCTGTGATTACTGATTTATTCTGTTCCCTATTAGAAGCAAACTTAGGAAATGGATCGAGCAAGGTAGATCAGGTACACCAGATCGAGCAAGGTAGATCAGGTAGGTGCACCAGTAAATAAAAGACCCTTGTGCCGAAGTCGACCGCAATGGGCCTGCGCACAAGTGAGCACGGGCCTACTGCGGCTGACGACCCAAGGACCTTAGCTTACTGGGGCAGCCTTACATACGCTTGTTGCCTGGAGAGGAGCCAATCGGGTACTAGCTGTGAACTATTATTGTTGAAGTGTGTTTGTGTGTAGTGTGAAATGAGTGGGGCGCACCCCTCATATTAACCCATTCAGCCCTGACGCACTACAGCAGGAGATGGATCGACCATGATAATTCAAGGGTAGTGCCAGATTAGCTTGGCGCCAACAGGTACCAAGCTAATCTGGCACTGCCCTTGAATTATCATGGCCGATCCATCTCCTGCAACTAGTGCAGTCATTAGATGATCCCACCCAAATGTGGGAAATACGGCCATCGGGCTAAATGAGTTAATAATAATAATGAAGATTGATAGGACGGCTAACCTCACAATGAGTTCTGTTATGATGATCCTTGCCCACACCTTGTAACATGTTACACAGCAGCTCTGCCCTGTGAGGGCAAAAGACACCAAGTCCGTTTTTGTGAAGAGCAAGATTTGTATTGTAATACAGTGTACAAGGAAAATCTCGCTTTTCCTAAAAATGGTCTTACTGTCTTTTGCCCTCACAGGGCAGAGCTAATCATGTGTGCTGGTCTGCGAGTTTGGACCGATGGCTTGTGACTGTAGGACTCAAACTCATAGACTAGTACATATTATGAAAGTATTGTCTCGAGAAAAGTTGAATGAGGGGAATGCAGTCATCATTCACAAGCCAGATAGGTGAGGCTACCGCTGGCAGAATTGTATACAAACCAAGGGGAATCACAGCGCTGGACAAACAGTTAGATCCCCTGCCCCCGCCTATCAGGCACCCAATCGCCAGCCCACAGAGAAATACGCAGGTATAGAACAAGACGATCATTTCCATCCTCAAAAAGAATGGATCAGGTCTCTTATATAACCCATGTCTTTCTCCGGAACTTAGGAAGTAGGCAGGAGAAACATATATACACAAACATGAAGGTGCGCTACTATATGTGGTCGGGTAAATACCCTGATTTCCCACAGTAGATGCACAGAACATTACACAACAATGTAACGATACAAATTTGCCTCGAGTTATAGTAACTCCATCAGCTTCACCATCAAGTACAGGCTTTACAAGTCCCTCGTAGTGTCTATTCTACTCTACGGCTGTGAGACTTGGACATTGCTTGCAGACTCAGAAAAGAAAATCCAGGCCTTTGAGAACAAGTGCCTGAGGAAGTTGCTCCGCATCTCGTACCGCGAGCACAAAACCAACGAATATGTACGGAGCATCGTCACTTCCCTGGTGGGCCCACATGAACCTCTTCTGGCAACCGTGAAACGGCGCAAGCTTGCTTGGTTTGGCCACGTGACCCGACACAACACCTTGTCCAAGACTATCCTCCAAGGCACTCTCGAAGGAAGTCGTCGGCGAGGTCGTCAGAGAAAGAGTTGGGTCGCAAACATAAAAGAATGGACCGAACTCGAGATGCCAGACTTGCTTGCCACCGCCCAAAATAGAACTCAGTGGAGAGCACTGTCTGTTGCTGCTGCCTTTCAGTCCCCCCAACGCCCAGTTCGGGCAAGGGACTGATGATGATGATGATGATAGATACTCACAAACCAGATAGGTGAGGCTAGCGCTGGCAGGGGATCTGTTTGTCCAGCACTGTGATTCCCCTTGGTTTGTAGTCATCATTCAGCCCTGACACACCACAACAAGACATGGATTGAGCATGATACTTCAAGGGTGGTGCCAGAATAGCTTGGCACCTATGGGCACCAAGCTATTCCGGCACCACCCTTGAACTGTCATGCTTGAGAATTGAAGAGTCTCTAGAATTGTAATACAGTCCTTGAGAGGGTAACTTCAAAATTTGAGAATTTTGGTCCTCGTGTAGAATGAGCTAAACAAACAAACAAAAATGCCTTAGTTGTCTGTGTTCAACATCACTCATGCATCTCCACTGTACAAGGCTCGTTTCTGCAGGCACAGCTTGAGTCAGAAATCGCCACGCAGCAAAGCGGATGGAAAGACAGAAAATGGCAGCATTGCCGAGGAAATAGAAGATGAAGAAATCGAGGACATTTCCATAGAGGCTGACGACTTGCTGAAGAGTGAGAACAGTGGGGTAGGTACATGGTTGTCAGCTCTTTCAAACTTTTCACCTTGACAGAGGAAAACAGGATGTACATCGACCATGATAGTTCAAGGGTGGTGCCAGAACAGTGTTCTGGCACCACCCTTGAACTATCATGGTTGGGAGTACCCGACTTTTTTGGCTCCCCCCTCGAACTGTCTTGGTCAGTCTCTCTCTTGGACTGAATTGTAATTTTTCAAATTTGGATGTTTTAACCCAGGACTTGAGAGTGTAGAAACTGGCATTTTGAATATATACTAATGATCAAAACTTAAGGGCCACTATTTATCGCAGACGCACTGACAACACCACACAAATAATGTAACAATACTTGAAGTTAATTTATTCAGTAACAATTTCATTTAAGTAAATCAAGCAATTGTAACAACAGCAGTACATTAGGATGTTCACCCACCCCTCCATTTGAAATGTCACACAAGACTGGTCCAGTCAGTAGCAAGTGTACCCACCGTTTGCAGCCAAGTATTCAATGCAGCGTTGATGCATGGCCTCGCGCTGGGACCATATGGCGTTGAGGCGCGTCCCCTGGGTGGTGGATAGGGGGTCCCTCGCGAGAGGGGTGCACCGAATGAAATAAGGTGCCGTGAACCAACATGGTCTAAGGGAAGGTGACCCCGACAGAAAACCCCTGGTCCTCCTAGTAAGGGGGTTGGGCGTGGGGGTAGCTTCCCCACCCTACAAAAAAGGAAATAGCTACAAAAACGCCGACGAAAAGACAAACAGTAATTCCTTTCCTGGAGGAGGAAGGTTCTTCTACCAGAAGATTTATGACGTCCTGTGGTGAAAGCCGGAAGTCTTCGGAAGCCACAGGACCGAGCCGCCTCTCTCTATCCAGGAACACAACCATGGGCACATGGAACGTCAAGACCGCCCAGATAGCAGCGGAAATGCAAAAGTACAACCTTTCCCTGCTAGGTATCGGTGAAGCCAGATGGACGCAGTCTGGCCAGAAAAGGCTGTTAAGTGGGGAGATGATTCTGTATTCAGGTCATGAAGAGGAGAATGCCCCCCATACAGAAGGAGTAGCATTCATGCTGTCACCAGTGGCACAGAGAGCGCTGATGGGCTGGGAACCTCTTGGGCCAAGAATTATCACAGCAGCCTTTAGAACCAAGAAAAAGCTCAAGCTGAACGTCATCCAGTGTTACGCGCCCACTAATGACGGTGACGAGGAAGAGAAACAAGAGTTCTACGACCGACTCCAGAGTGCCGTGGACAAATGTGCGGAGCGAGACATCACCATCGTCATGGGCGATTTTAATGCCAAAATAGGGGAGGACAACACCTGATACAAAGAGGTGATGGGGAGACAGGGACTAGGGGAGATGAGTGAGAACAGGGAGAGGTTTGTAGACTTTTGTGCTCTAAACAGACTTGTCATTGGAGGCAGCATCTTCCCACACAGAAGAATACACAAAGCAACGTGGGTCTCACCTGACCATACCACAGAGAACCAAATAGACCATAATTATCTGCATTAGCAAGAAATTTAGAAGATCCCTTCAAGATGTTCGAGTGAGGAGGGGAGCAGATATTGCCTCAGACCACCATCTGCTCACCTTAAGAATAAAGCTAAAGAAAAGCCGCACAGAGACAACAAGAAGATAGCGCTATAATGTAGGCCTCCTGAGAGAGACTGGAGTGAGAGAAGAGTTTAAACTGGTGCTGTCCAACCGGTTTCAAGCGCTACAGGAGCTAGTAAATGAAGAGGAGGCAGTCACCACAGAGCAGCAGTGGAAGGCAGTTAGAGAGGCGCTGAACTCAACCTGCAAAGACTCTGTAGGGTTCAGGAAACACCATCACAAGGACTGGCTGTCGGCACAGACCTTGAAGAAGATAGAAGTGAGGAAGCAGAAGAAAGCAGTTGTCAACAACAGTCGCACGAGAGCAGCCAAAGCAAGGGCACAGGAGGAATACTCTGAAGCCAACTGCAAGGTGAAGAGGAGTATCAGGGCAGACAAGAGGGCCTACACAGACAGCCTGGCAGCAGAGGCAGAAAAGGCAGCAGGCAGCGGCAACATGAAACTGCTCTACGACATCACCAGAAGATTGTCGGGCAAGTATGACCATACAGAAAGACCAGTAAAAGACAAGGAAGGCAAGCCTATTGCAGACAGAGCAGACCAACTCGACAGATCGGCCGAGTATTTTGAAGAGTTACTGAACAGACCCAGCCCACCCAACCCCCCCCCCCAGACATCCAGCCAGCAGAGACCGACCTACCCATCAGCTGTGACAGACCCAGCCGGGAAGAGATCAGAAGAGCAGTGGCATTTTTGAAGAACGGCAAAGCAGCAGGGCCAGATGGCATCCCAGCGGAGTTCTGAAAGCAGACCTAGAGACAACAGTAGAGATGCTGTACCCACTGTTTGGAAAGATCTGGGAAGAGGAGGTGATGCCGGCTGACTGGAAGGAGGGGTACCTAATCAAGCTTCCCAAGAAAGGTGACCTCAGCAAGTGTTCCAACTATAGAGGAATCACCTTGCTGTCAGTACCAGGAAAGGTCTTCAACAGGATCATCCTGGAGAGAACGAAGAGCTCCGTTGACCCCCAGCTGAGAGACCAGCAAGCAGGATTCAGGAAAAACCGATCATGTACAGACCAGATCGCCACTCCGCATCATCGTGGAACAGTCTCTGGAGTGGAGCTTCCCGCTGTACGTCAACTTTGTGGATTACGGAGAAAGCATTTGACAGCGTGGACCGAGAGACTCTGTGGAAACTCCTACGACACTACGGTGTACCCACAAAGCTCGTCCGCCTGATCAAGAGCAGCTACGATGGCATGACATGTCGCGTGATCCACGAAGGGCAGTTCACCAGGGAGCTCCAGGTCAGAACCGGTGTCAGGCAGGGGTGTCTGCTGTCTCCGTTCCTCTTCCTACTGGCCATAGACTGGGTCATGAAGACAACCACAGAGCAGAGAAGAAGCGGAATACAGTGGACACTGTGGACACAGCTTGACGACCTCGATTTTGCAGATGACTTGGCATTACTGTCCCACACGCATCAACAAATGCAGGACAAGACCACGAGGCTTGCTGACATCTCGTCCCAAGTGGGCCTCACCATCCACAAACAGAAAACAAAGACAATGAGGCTGAACGCAACCAGGGAAGAACCAGTCTTGCTTGCTGGCATCCCGTTGGAGGAGGTTGAGTCCTTCACCTATCTCGGGAGCATCATAGACAAAAAAAGGTGGCACTGATGCTGATGTCAGAGCACGAATCGGTAAAGCTAGAGCAGCCTTTCTCCAGTTGAAAAAAGTGTGGAGTTCCAGAGAGCTGTCACAAAACACCAAAGTCCGGATTTTCAACTCCAACGTAAAAGCAGTTCTCCTATGGAGCAGAGACTTGGAGATTGACAAAAACCACTGTCAACAGAGTACAGATCTTCGTAAACAGTTGCCTTAGAAGAATTTTGAAAATCCACTGGCCAGAGAAGATCAGCAACATCAGACTCTGGGAGAGAACAGAGCAGATAACAGCAGAGAATGAAATTGGGTGAAGAAGATGGGGATGGATTGGTCACAGTCTGAGAAAGCCAGCTTCCAGTATCACTAGGCAGGCATTGTCATGGAATCCCCAGGGAAAGAGGAAAAGAGGTAGGCCGAGAAACTCCTGGCGTCGAGACCTCCAAGCAGACATCAAGAGAATGGGAACCACCTGGAGTAAAATCGAAGGAGAAGCACAGGACAGGAGTTGCTGGAGGTCTCTCGTCGACGGCCTATACCTGGGTAGGGGTGATGGGCGTAAGTAAGTAAGTTGATGCATGGAGTTCACCAGGGTTCAGAGAACATATGGGATCGTTACAAAGTAAAGTAAGTATAAGCACTGTCAGGGGAGAGAAGTGTGCATGATCGACCAGTGATCATAGATCAACTGTGGCCAAAGCACCAAAAAAAGAGATAGAAAAGAGGGGGGTGCGCTAAGAAAGTGACTGGAAGCAATGCATATGGAAGCCCACCTGAAGGGGGGCGTATCACATATCCCACTGTTCCAGCCACTCGGTGCATGGAAATTTAAATCTAGGTCCCCCAAGGGGGGTCCAGATATTTAGCCGGTGTGGACAGCCATTTCGGTCTTGGTGACCTTTTCAGAACACCATCGGCAATACTGACAATGCTCTAGGTGGTGTCATGGAATAATGCCCCTGCAGACACCACAGTAAAATGTGGCCGTCATTGCAGGTAGGCAGAAATTCCTGCCTTCCTCCAGTATTGCCGATGGTGTGCTGAAGAGGTCGCCGAGACCGAAACAGCTGTCCACACTGGCTAAATATCTGGACCCCCCTTGGGGGACCTAGATTTAAATTTCCATGCACCGAGTGGCTGGAACAGTGGGAGATGTGATACGCCCCCCTTCAGAACATGACTGAGCCTCCTCCGTAACAATCCATCTCTTGGAAGCAACCATCCATGAATCGCTCACCCTGGCGTCTCCAGACCCTCGCCCTGCCGTCGTTGAAGGACACGGTGAACCGTGACTCATTAGTAAACAGAACCTGAGTCCACTGGAGTCTGTTCCACCTGACATGTTGACGACACCAGGTAACCCGGGCTCTGCGATGAGCTGGAGTGAGGGGTATTCTCACTGCTGCTCTGCGTGAAGCCAGGCCAATTTCACGCAGACGTCGGCAGACTGTGCTTCTGCTGACGTTAACGTTTGCAGCTTGCATCAGTTGACGTCGCATAGTGGTTGACGTGACAGTTTGGTCGCGCAGCGCCGCCACACAGAGGTATCTGTCCTCCCTTCTGTTGGTGCAGCGCGGGCATCCTGATCAGGGTGATCGTTTTGACCTTCCAGTTTCTGGGAATCGTGCCAGCAGCCTCGGGATCACTGAATGGGACACTCCAAGCCGTCTCCCAACTTCTCGTGCAGAAATTCCATCCTGCAGCCATGGTAGCACCCGACTTTGATGTACTGGCGTTAGGCTTCATCATGGTGGCATGGTTAGGAAAGTGACAATTATGCCCCTACTGTACCGGTATTTGTAGTGAAACTGAAGTGCTCAGTGTCCATGACTGACCCCTTTAGCATGACACAAAAAAGTGGAGTGGCCCTTAAGTTTTGACCATTAGTATATGTAAATATAGGGCATACATTTTTAAAGTTATGAGAAATTGTTGCAAATTTACATGCATTTTATCATAAAGAAAGTGCTGTTGACCATCAGTACATTAACGTAAGGTAATTTTCCTCAGACAGTAAGGGGTTAATAATTTGCAATATTTTTTTTAAATTAATATCTTAGATACAGCGTAATTCCATGCAAGGATTAAATTAAATTTTAAAGTTTTAAATGTAAAATGGCAGACTTTTTTTTTTTTTCTCATCTCTTATGGAGTTTCCCTATTATGCAGAAGGACAGTGGCACACCTATGTTACATGCGCTACTTACATGATTGTGAAAAAGGGTCATTGGTGTATTTTAGCAATTAAAGCGTGCCCTGGAGAAGGCAACTTTAATTTTATTTACAGTTAGATTTTTTTTTCATTTGTTGCAGTTTGATGACATGACCACAGATCGCAGCATATCACAAATGGATGGAGGTTTTGACTACATGGAGGATCCACAATTACCTTAGCTACACAAGAGCTTTTCAGTATCTTTCTCTTTTTGGCTCACGTGCGGAGCAAAAGTGAGTCTGTTTTGGGCCAGTGGTCGTCCGTCAATCGTCCGTGGTAAACTTTAACCATGGCATTTTCTCAGAGACTATTCAAGCCACAGTCTTCAAACTTGACCCAAGGATACTTTGTGGAAAGACCTTTCTAAACATACCAATTTGAGTGACCTCTCACAAAGGTCAAGGTCACAGGGGATCAGGAAATAGGTCAAAAATAGCTATATTTTGACACAATTTTTTCTCAAATACTATTCACAACTTTAATCCCAAACTTGGTACAAAGATACCTGATGGTAAGACCTTCCTATGCATACTAATTTGGTTGATCCCTCGAAAAGATCAAGAGTCACAAGACCTCAGGAAATGGGTGTAAAATGGCCATCTTTTGACAAAAGATGTTTTTTTTCTCAATTACTATTCACCACTTCAAACCCAAATTTGGTACAGAGATACATGATGGTAAGACCTATCTATGCATACTAATTTGGATGACCCCTCGGGAAGGTCAAGGGTCACAAGAGGCGGGCAAATGTTTGATAAAATTGTAGGTATTATTAACATTTTTGCAAATTTTTCAATCAAATTTGGCACAAAGGTTGCTGATGATACGACCTTCCTATACATACTAATTTAGTCGACTCATTGCAAAGGTCAAGGGTCATGGGGGTGGACAGATGTGTGAAAAATGCTTACATTTGAGAAAACTTGTATTTTGCGGGTGCAGAAGCCAGCCCTTATTGTCACAAAGGTCACACATGTAAATAGGTCCTATATGTGAGCCATAATGGCTTTGCCTTTCTTGGTTTTTTTTGTCATACCCCTTGTGCATGCAGCCATCACTTATGTAAACAGTACCAATGGTTGCATGCACAAGAGGGTTAAACAGTTATTTTTAAATCAGCATCCGTCCGTATCCTTGCTGTCTCAAACTAGCTAAGACTAGAGGAGTATGTTGTATTTTACAGGCAGCCGAGTGTACAGTGTATCGTGTACGAAGTCTTGATAGCACAACATACATAATGGCTGATAGGTTTTAAAAAAATTGTACAGACGCCTTCTCAAAATCTGCATCAAACATACTTTCTTCAATGAGCTTACATTTGTACTCGGTTACAAACTGAACATGAAATGACATTGCTTCAAAACATTTAGAGCAAGATAAAGACATCAGAGTTGTCAAGTATTGTGGCAGTCTGTCAATCCCTTCACTGCCACTGATCACAATGCAGTGACAAAAGACTGTCACAATCAATGAAACGATCAATTTTATTTGTCTCTTCACATCTTGGTGATTTTAGATAAAGACTATCACAAATTAGCCACCAGATAAACCATCCTGAGGAAGCCGGGTTCAACCTCTGCCCCGTCAGTGGACACAGATTTGTCTTCTGAAAGCTCTGTTCATTCAACCACCAAAAGCCACAGCTGTCCAAGGGACATCGAAACAGAAAGATCTTAGCAAGATGTATAGACCCTCATGAGCCCCCGCAGTTGCGGGGGCTCATGAGGGTCTATACCTCTTGCAGTTGGGTCGTGTTCAATTTTTCTAGGCAGTGAAGGGGTTAGATGAAACCGCTGTGTGACCTGGAAACGATTGTTGACAGTTATTAAGTCCCTTCTATTTATACAAGGGACTTTTTAGGATGGGTCGCGGTGGGGCGAATTTAATAGCATGTCCATGATGTCAAAGGCGGGCAGGCTAAACCTCTCACAATTGAAGTAACAAGATAAAAATAAACAACCGTTTATAGGAAAGTCGGTTGACCCAGATTTGAGTCCGTAATTTTTGTCATATTTACTTGAACTTTTGCATATAGCTAGTTTGGAGAAAGACATTGGATGATGTATCCTTTAGAAAAAACTTTGTATCCTTTCAACTTCTTTAGTAAAAATTGATTATTTTCAGAAAATAATTAAAACGGTAAAAAATCTTCGCTTCTAGAGAAAGTTAGACAGTGCTGGTGACCTAAAAGGACCAACTCCACACAGAAACTGATACTCTAAATATGACGTAATTCTCTCTCTTTCTGGCTCACTCTTTCTCGCACATAATGGTACCACTTTGGTACCGGTTTCAGGCCACTTTATAAATTTCAAATACAAGCGATTAAAATTTCCGAAAATTCAGTAGCTGAGCTGACCCTTCGCACCACGTGAATGTCCTGTGTTTGTCTTGTACTATGTTTGTCTTCAGAGTGAATGCGTGTGTCACGTGAGCGTGCGTGTTGGGTGCAGTTCGCGGCGCTTTGAGCCGATTCGCCGAATTGGGAAAACGCGCCTATATAATAAACATTATTATTATAATTATGCACACATCCCCAAGAGGCATAGATCATCATGTGCCCGGAGGGTGTATGAACATCTACGAGTCTTGAGGATGATTGGAGCATGCGCATGCACTCACGCACACGACATGCATACACACACATCGACGCGCTTTCAGAAGAGCATGCAGGTGTACTTAGTATAGCATGTAGCTAGGTAAAGTCAACCTGATTGCACACACATATTATAGCAAGACTGAAATTGTACAGTGAAATTCTAGTTTTGTCACCATTGTCGCAAATCTTGAAGCGAAAGCGAAACTCATATGTTAAATATAAGATTACGTAAAAACAAAAATACGTCGTGATAAATGACATTTGACAATCCAAAGATGCGTGCGCATCTCAAAGAGGCATAGATCCTCAAGTGCCCGGAGGGTGCATGAACATCTGTGCCTCTTGAGGATGTTTGCAGCGTGCGCATGCAATCACTCACATGCATACACACACATCAACGCGCTTTCAGAAGAGCATGCAGGTGTACTTAGTATAGCATGTAGCTAGGTAAAGTCAAGCTGATTTCACACAAACTATAGCAAGACAAACTGTACCGTGAAATTCTAGTTTTGTCACCATTTTCCCCAAGTCTTGAAGCGAAAGCGATTCTCGTATCACATTAAATATAAAATTATGTAAAAACACAAAAAATACGTCGTGACAAAATGACGTTTGACAAACCATTGACGTGTATGCACTTCGCGCGCCCCTTGTAGAGTTCACTATGACGCATTGGCACATCTGCGAGGCTTTTTCTTCAGGAGATATTTCAACATCAGAATCAAGTCAAAGACAAAAGATAGAGACCTTGACAGCGAAGACAGCACTCATATAGAAAGGACTTTGTGGGTTATGTTTCCTCCCATCTTGTTAGTCAATCGAGCTTAAATTTTGTTGGATATTGCTTGTGATTCACAGCAAAACAGTGTCGGCTAAGTGTAGCAGCTAGCCGAGTTGCCCAGTGTAGTCTTGCCCCAAAGTTGCGTAATCTTACGAGTGTGCTCACACTACTCGGGAACTGGCAACTAGAGTATTGTGGGGGCTCTTGATGGTCTGTACCTCATGCAGTTGGGTGGTGGTCAATTTTTCTCCACAGTGAAGGGATTAAAACTGTAAGAGGGTGTTGCTGTTAGTCAAAGGCTCAACACATATTTCATGAAACGGTGTAAAGTGGGTCATTCACACGTGCAGTTAAGACACTGTCAACAGGTAGTAGACGGTGCCATAATGTGATTCATCCAGTTTTTGAAGTGGAACCAAATCGTACGTACATATTGTACATGTGAATTTCCTGTGTAAAACTATGCAGATTAATATTAAGTCTTGTGTTCGAGTTTTATTGGGGCCAGAAGTGTTTTACCAGTAATTGGTGTCAAAATGGACGCAACTGTGCAAGGTATGGAGTTGCATAATTGGGTTGGATATTTGAATTATTTGTAATTCATGGGTATGTTCCAATGTTCCGGAGATGTTTTCGTTTTGTGTATATTTGCAATATGGAAAAATGACTCGTCTGGCATCATTGTATTGTCCGTCGGTCACCTGCATCATTTGGGGAAAGAATGTAATTATTTATGTCAAACTCTGCCATTCATGTAACGATGTTCACATTTGTTAAAATTCTGATTGGCTGCAGGTGTCATGTTTGTATGAGTTGTTTGGGTGAGGTTTCAGACTGCAAAAAGGCATATGTGCAACCAAAAATTACATGTTGATATTTGTGAACATGTTTATCCCATTCAGCCCGATTCACTACAGCAGGAGATGGATGGACCATGATAATTCAAGGGTAGTGCCAGATTAGCATGGCGCCTGTTGGCGCCAAGCTAATCTGGCACTGCCCTTGAATTATCATGGTTGATCCATCTCCTGCAACTGGTGCATAGTCATTAGATGACGCATCCAAAATTTGGGCTGAATGAGTTATAGTGTCCATTCCATTGACAACTGATACATGTTGCATTAGAGATTGTATAAAATTAGAAATATGCATGGGGGACGGTCTTTGGTCCTGGAGACGATTCTGCTTTTTAAAAATCCCAGAAAACTGAATTTCCACTTTTTGGTTCAGACCAAACAGCCCTTTGGCCAGCCTCTTCCATCTGCAAGAGGCATAAATTCTCTTGAGCCACTGCATCCGAAGGTGCTCATGAGAATTTATATCTCTTGCTGGCTATGGATTATGAGGTATAGTGATTCCATGGAGCATTTATTTCTTCAAAAAACATTACCGATGACATGACATAGTGGGAGTGTCTACTACTTTGCTCAATTCTAGCCTAAGAACCCGTTGTGTTACCACACAACCCGGGAGGCACTCGGGGAACCCCCAGAGGGGCCGAGAGTTGTCTCCCGCTCCTGCCCCCAGCCGGTACTGAGTCACGTGTGACTAGCCAGTTAGCTACTTAGGCTCGTGACCGTCAGACGTGTCTCTCTAGCCTCCCGTTGCTTAGACCGGCCACTTCGCGCCTTCTCGTTACCGGTGGACTCTTTCTTCACTGCGCTAGCTGCTCTCTCCCTTCCTTGCGCCCTCGCCCTACGGCTCGGTGGTCTATTCGTTTTCGGACGGGTTCTTCGCCCGCTCGGCTGTGTAGCTGGCATGGACGTCCCTCCCCCCGTTCCCGCTTCGGCGGAGAGGTAACGTAGTTAGTTGAGCCCTCGGCCAGTTCCGGGGCTGGGTACCGGTCTGAGCGGCTAGTGAGCTGCTTTTGTATCAGCGTTGCAGTCCCTGGGACTATCTGGGAAAATAGAATAAAATGGGATATATAGAGAGGGAAAGAGAAGGATTTGGGGCGGTACTCTTAGCTTGGCAGGGCCCTGGTGCTGCCGCCATTTTCCCTCGCTGGACGGAGTAGGTGATAAGTGCTCACCTCCAACCTATTCTTGTACTGTCCTTGTACTTGGGTGTTGTACGACACGCACGTTCTTAGCTTGACGGGAGCCCCTCGCGTTCCCGCTCTTAGCTGGCGAGCGCCCCTTGATGCTTCGCTTTAGCGTGTCGGCCCCGGGCCGCTGTGCCGGATTGTGTTATGTACCTTGCTCTTACGAGGTGTTGCAAGTACTTGGAAGCCCCAGGCCCTTTCAGAGATAGCCCTGTTGTTGTTATTGTGGTAAACCCGCCTTTAGCAGGTCGGGTTACAGGGGACGCACACATGTGCCTGCAGTTGCTTTGTATGTTTCAGTGCCCTACTGATGAATTGCACACAGTGTGGAGGATTCCAGTGGCCCTGAGATGTACACAAGGTCTGTCTACCATGTACGGGATGTACTTCAGAGCGTTCGTGTGATGTCTGTGCCGCCTGGCCCAACGACTGTGGTCTCAGCTCTGGATGTTTTACCGACGCGAGCGCCCGGCATCTGTGAATGATTCCAGATCTGCGGATGTGCCTGCTGTCGTTCCCGATACCCTCGCCTCCAGGGCCCCCGACGACCTTGTGGAAAAGTCACCCCGCCGAACACGACGTTCCAGTACGCGGATTGGGTTGATCGATGTGGTCGTTCCCAGGAGGGAACGCACCAGGACCAAACCTTATGACGGACAGAAAGCCCGCATCGACATGGAGCTCGGTGCGGAGGGACGTGCGCCAATCCGTCCTTGGTCCAATGCCGATCCCCGCTCGTCTCCTAGAAAGCCCGCTGGCTCCTACGCGGAGTCTCCTCGCCGGCAGCGAGCCCACCTCGCCATAGAGCTCGGTTCGCGGAGACATTCACGCACGCGTACCCTATCACGGCATGATTTGGAATCCTCTTGGCACTCAAGATCGGATCGACGCTCTCGCTCTACCGCTCACGAGCACAAGAGGGATCTTTCTTCACGCTCGGAGCCCCCGGCTCCCTCGGTCTTCGCCAGCTCTCCGCGTTTGGGACGACGAGACCCTGAGTCTTCTTCCGGACTAGGAGGTCTCAGCCAGTCGCCCTCTCCTGGCTCATCTCTCTCGGACTCTTCAGCTTCACAGAGGTTGCCTTCTTCCTCCCGTACGGAGACCCTTCTGGTTCTAGATGAGGTAGCCCGTCTGATTGCCGCCACTCTTCCCGTCGAGGACTGCCCTCCGTCTCCGCCGCTCAAGAGGAAGGTCTCAGCTTTCGTGGATGCGGGTAAGCAGGTGAAGAGGTTCAAGTCCCTTCTGCAGCCCCCCGGCTTTCGTGCTCTCGGTGAGGCTTTCTCCGCTCATCTGTCTTCTTTGGCGTGAGACTCGGATTTCTTCTCGGACCGTAAATGGCCTCATGGACTTGACATCGCCTTTCGGCAAGCTTGGTACGCCGGACATTCCCAAGCCTTCCTCTGCTCTCTACCCCCTGTGGACCCTGCCGTGGTGGTACAAGCAGGTGGGACTTCGTTACTGCGGCGCGCTCTTCCAAACGGCCTGGAGAAGACGGCTAACCTGGTGAGGAACACGCTGGCGTGCTCTGGATTCCTGGAACTTCTGACACAGGCTCTCATCAGTCGTGTGGAGGATTCATGACACCCCTCCTTGACTCCCCTCCTCGGAGACCTTCTCGTCCTGGGAGAAGCGGCCAACCGTGCGGCGTACCATTCATCGGTCAACGCGATGGCGGTGGCTGCAAATTGTGACTTGATGCGCAGGGATGCTGTTTTACGGTCTTGCCGCGGGATGCCTACGGACCTGAGGGCGCAACTTCGTCGTGCCCCCCTGGGGGGCCCCTTGCTCTTCGGGGACTCCTGGCAGTCAGTTAAGGACTCCACTTCCGACCGCTGGCCTCGCAAGTCTACTACAGCCATCTCTTCGTTGTTCCCAAGCCCGGAGGCAGATGGCGCCCTGTGATCGACCTGTCCACGCTGAACCTCTTCGTGGCCCCTTCCTTCCGGATGGAGACTGCCCGGGCCCTCTGTGCGGCCGATGGACTTCGCCATCGGTTTGGATTTATCGGATGCCTACCTCCATGTTCCCGTGCATCCCGCCACTAGGAGGTACCTACGCTTTGCTTACGACGGGACAGTTTACCAGTTTCGCTCTCTGCCCTTTGGCCTCAAACCTCAGCCCCTGGATTTTCACACGCCTCATGGATGCGGTGATGGCCAAGGCTCGCCAGTCGTCGTCCAGCCCGATCTCCAACTATCTCGACGATCTCCTTCTGAGGAACCAAGTCGAGTCCTCCTTGGTGGCCGACAGGGATGCGCTGATACAACTTCTGTCTCGTTTGGGTTTCCTCCTCAATGTGGGCAAGTCGGACCTTATGCCGTCGCGTCACTTTGTTCACCTCGGCATGGAGTTTGCCACCGACCACAACATCGTTCGCCTACCGGATCCCCGAGTTCGGAAGTTGGTCTCCCTCGCTTCTCAGTTAGCCCAGCAGGAGGCGGCTCCCGCCAGAGTTTGGCTCCAACTCCTTGGTCTCACCAATGCGGCGGCAGATCTACTTCCCCTCGGCCGCCTTTACGCCCGACCTCTGCAGCTGCACCTCCTGCTTCTGTGGAGACCCTCCTCGGGCGAGCTCTCCACCCTGGTCCCCGTGTCCCCCTTGGTTCGCCCCCACCTTCTCCGCTGGACCGACACGGCGTGGTTGTCTTCGGGAGTCCCCCTACACTCCCCTCCCCCACACCTGTCCCTCTGTGTCGACGCAAGTCGGTCGGGGTGTGGAGCCCACCTGCTCCCTCAGTTCATCACCGCTTCCGGCCTCTGGTCCCCGGATTTCGCGGACAAGCACATCAACTGGTTGGAGCTGCAGGCTGTCTGGCAAGCCCTCGTCGTTTGGGAAGACCAACTTCGGCACCAACAGCTTCTTGTTCTCTCAGACAACGCGACAGTGGTGGCCTACATACAGAGTCAGGGGGGTACCCGATCCCCCGACCTGTGCATGCTCCTCTTCAGGCTGATGCGGTGGTGCGAGGACCGCGACATTGCCCTCCTGGCTCGACACATCCCGGGCAGACTAAATGTTCTGGCGGACTCCCTCTCACGGCGCGGCCAACTTCTTCATACGGAGTGGACCCTACGCCAGGACATCTTCCGGATGATCTGCGCCCATTGGGAGACACCGTTAGTGGATCTCTTCACCACGAGGTGGAATCATCAACTTCCCCTTTTCGTCTGCCCGATCCCGGATCCCTTGGCCTGGGCGGTCGACGCTCTGTCGATCTCGTGGGAAGGACTCATAGCTTACGCCTACCCCCCTACAGTCCTCGTCCCCAAAGTCCTGAGCAAGCTTCGCGGGTGCAACGCGGTCCTCCTGCTCGTAGCCTCTTTCGCGTGGTCTCGTTCCTGGACCATCGACCTCCTCAGCCTCGCCACGTCTCCCCCCCTGCGACTCCCCACTCCCCGCATGATGCTCAAGCAACCTCGGCAGGCCCTTTTCCATCCGTGCCCGGAGCGCCTGGAGGTTGTGCGGCAAGCCCTCTCCGCTAGAGGCTTCTAGGGTGCAGCAGTGGAGGCTATCGCTGCAGCCCGCAAACCATCTACCCGGCGTGTCTATGAGGGGAAATGGCGAGTCTTCTGCTCATGGTGCGACGACCGTCGTCTCTCTCCCACCGAATTGACTGAACCCCAGCTCGCGGACTTCTTCCTCTGGCTTTTTGAGGACCTGGAGTTGGCGCCTATTACCATCAGGGGCTACTTATCGATGATTGCGGACACTTACAGACACCTGGGCCGCTCGGACCCTGGCGCCTCTAAGGACCTCGCCGACCTTATGTCCAACTTCAGCCTACAACGTCCTACTCACCGCTCGCTCGTTCCTCGCTGGAATCTCCCGTGGGTACTGACCTGGCTGAACTCTCCCCGCTTTGAGCCTCTTCATTTGGCCCGCCTACCAGACTTGACACGCAAGACCTGCTTCCTCTTGGCTCTCGCCACTGCTTCCCGGGTTAGTGAGCTACATGGCACTCTCAACGCGCCAGAACTGCCTGCAGTTTCGAGCCGACAGGTCAGTTCAGCTCCTCATGGACCCTGCCTTTGTTGCCAAGACCAGGTCCCCCTTGTTCCCCCCCCCCCCCCCCCCCCCCCCCCCCCCGCCCCGCCCCACAGCTCATCACTTTGCGGCCACTGAGAGAGCCTAACTCGCCTTTGGAGTCTAGGCACCAGGATCCCGTTCGAGCCCTACGTATTTACCTGCACCGTACCAAACCTATCCGGAGAGGACGTTCCCGCCTCTTACTACCTCTGAAGCCAGGCAGATCTGATATCTCAGCCCAAACCATCTCCTCCTGGCTTCGTTGGGTCATACGCTCGGCCTACATGGACCTTTCCCCGCAGGTGGCAAAGACACTAAAGATACGGGCTCACGAGGTACGCGCCATGGCCACGAGCGTCGCTTTCGACCGGAACTGCGCGGTCAAGGACATCGTGGCAGCGGTGGGCTGGCGCACAGAATCTACCTTCTCACAATTCTACTTACGGGATCTGGCAGGCCAGCGTGACGACCTAGCCCTGGTGGGGGACATCACTGTGGCACAACATTCCCTCCTAGGTACGCACCTAGCTAGGTGGTGGGAGTTGCGATGGGAGGACGGTCTTCAGCCCGTGGAGTTACGGTGCGGCACCCTCCTCCTATTCGGTATTCTCCCACTATGTCATGTCATCGGTAATGTTTTTGAAGAAATAAATGCATTTTTCTTTAAAAGGTATTTTTTCGAAAAATACTTACTGATGACATGACCTGGAGGACCCTCCCACCTGCCCCGCTTGCCGCTGTTGAGCCTAACTGGCTAGTCACACGTGACTCAGTACCGGCTGGGGGCAGGAGCGGGAGACAACTCTCGGCCCCTCTGGGGGTTCCCCGAGTGCCTCCCGGGTTGTGTGGTAACACAACGGGTTCTTAGGCTAGAATTGAGCAAAGTAGTAGACACTCCCACTATGTCATGTCATCGGTAAGTATTTTTTGAAAAAATACCTTTTAAAGAAAAATGCATTTTTAGTCATTTATATTTTTTGCACTGTCGCTCATGAACTTGACTGTGTTCATGCTTTCAAGATGGTAGATGAATTAGAATATTCTAGAATTCTGACTAATGGATGCACTAGATTGTCCATAACTTTACCAATGTATCACTATAAGCAAAAGTATCTCTGGAAGTGCAAATGTACTGGCATTTTACAGTGTATAGACATTTTGTACTTACATGACATTATAAAGCTTTTAATTTTGACCTTCAGCTGTAACAAGCACTTTTTAGTTAGGTGATTCCTGCAGGAATCACAATTAAATGTGCTGCTGACAACCACACAGGGTCAAGATAGAATTCATTCCAATAGAAACGGAAATGGGAAGTAGGTCAAACTTCAACAAAAACAGTGGATTAAAAGCCTGGACAAACGTAATATACTGCACATTTTGGCGAAAACCGGATATCGCATGTTGTCCAGGCTTTCAATTCACTGTTTTAGTGTAACACGTGCAATTTTGACCTACCGGTACTTCATATTTCCAAAAATCGTAGATGATCGGCCATGACAGCTCAAGGGCAGTGCCAAAATAGCTATGTCCAGGTGCCATGCTAATCTGACAACCCGCGAAACTATCCATCCCCAGTCTTGGGTTGTGGTGTTTTTGATGGGTCAAAAGCTGCACGAGTTTTAGGAGTAATTGTCAGAAGTTCAAGTCGTATCAGAAATTCATCAGTCATCTTCAAACTCAGGTACTCGATCACGCTTACGTTTTTTTAGTGCAAACATGTAGCAGTTGAGGTAGCAATGCATGAGTATTTAAGAAAGCGACCATAGTTTTGTTTTGTTGATGAATGGAAAAACACTTTTCACACTGTCCTTAGATCTTTCCGCATCTTTTCCGTATGTTAAACACACATGTACAGTTTGCATCTTCTCTTTGCATGTGCGACTCTTTCATATTGTGTATGTCAAACAGGTTTCCATTCGGTATTTTGGGGCCCCAATTCAAATGTGTGTTCCGTTGAGAATATTTTTGAGAGGCAGAAAATGTGCATCACTGGTCATTTGGGTTAGCAAAAAGACTTTTGTTTGTTGCTTGCAAGCTCTACGTAATTTCATGTGCAACTGTGATTGATTGCACCAGGCTACTTTTCACTCTCTTCGTTCATTACATAACATTTCACAACCTGAGAAGAATGGAGAGATAAAGACGCTTCAAAAAGACAGTTCAAACACAATAATTGTGTTGTAACTGTCTTCTAAGCGTGTTTCTTTTTTCATTGGATTTTTCTCTGCATTTTACATGCTTGGAAGTCACCTTTTGGATCCGATTTGACGAGCTGTAAATGCTCAGTGGTGTACATTTTCCGACTTTCACCAACATTCTCTAGAATTAGATCAGGGTCACAGTCACACATATCCTGG
Organism: Semisulcospira habei; assembly: GCA_036245525.1. Lineage (NCBI taxonomy): Eukaryota > Metazoa > Mollusca > Gastropoda > Semisulcospiridae > Semisulcospira > Semisulcospira habei. Next base: position 196,433,508 of record BTPG01000006.1, read on the forward strand.
AACATACTGCAGAAGACGTGGAACACAATAAAGAATTTTTGATGCTACAGTTACGGAACTATCCGATACATGTAAAGGAGACCAATGAGGCGGCAACATTGCCGCCACAAAATTGCGCCCGGCAATAGGTGTTTGTGGTAGCGTGGGCCAATCTTCTAAGCAAAACACGTGTAGGCTCAGTCAAGTCAATCCAACCATTAGACGGATATGACATAAAAGACCATGCAACAGAGGGAAAACTTTGTTTAAACCATGGGTGGTGATTTACGAGCCTCGACTTGCTTTTGATCCAGTTCTGGTCCTCAACTGATTCTCGGAGCTGGGATTTGCATGTCAATAGCAACTGGAGGCTTAACTCTTTCGAGACGTGCCGAATCCAGATTGCGGCTTTACGCCGCGAATCCGGATGCGGCATGTCTTGAAAGAGTTAATCAAGGACAGTTAATTTTATTTGGCCTATATTCTAGAGCTTTCACTCTTGTCCATATGGCAGAGGTTTGGATGTTTCAGTTACAGGATAGACCACGGTAGTTCAAGGGTAGTGCCAGATTTGCTTGGTGCCAAATTAATCAGGCCCTAGATATGAACTGTCTGGCTGATCCATTTCCTGCTGTAGTGCCTGGGCTGAATGAGCCAAAACTGCTGTGTGAAGGCAAGATAGCATGGCCAGTTTTGTGAACAGCCAGATTTTCATTGTTTTAACCTACTTAACCCCAGGTCTACTTTGCCTACGACTTTGTCCCATATGCAGAGATGGATCGACCATGATAATTCAAGGGTAGTGCCAGATAGCACTATGCTTGAATTATCATGACATGGATCCGAGCATACTAGTTCAGGGGTGGTGCCAGAATCGGGCATCAGAACTGTTCACCCAAAAAAATCTGAAAACGGCGATTTTGAAGAATTGTAGAGTTATTTAAAGCCATTTCCTGGCACATAAGAAGTCAAAAGTGTTATTAACTAAGCACATGAATCTGAAAATCGCCGTAAATCGGACAGTTCTGATGCCTGCAGAATAGCTTGGTGCCCATCGGCGCCAAGCTACTCTGGCATCGCCCTTAAACTATCGTGGACGATCTGTCTCTAGAATTGTTATAGTCGTTCTGAGGGCAACTTATTTTGGGGATTTCGTGTGTTAAAATGACATGAAATCTTGCTTTTCATGAAACTGTACTTTGTCTTTTGCCATCAAAGGGCAAACATGTGACTGGACCTAGAAGGCAGGACAGTACATGAAATCCACTAAGTGCCTGCCTGTACTCTTTTCCAATTCCACCCACATGTATTGTCAAAGGACAAAATGTAACCAATGTGTAATAAATTCTTACATTAGTTAAATATTGTGTATTGTGCATTTCTCTTGACCTGCGACATGAACGTGTGCTCTGGCGCAGGTGTGTGTGATAGAGCTTAAAACGTGGTTGCCTTCGATACAGAAATGCTGGAAGATGGTGTTCATCCGTTTATTTGGGCGTCTTGTGTCCCAGGTGTTGTAGCTCAAACAGCTGTGAGATGGCCTTAGTTACCAACTCGAACAGATAAACCGCTGGCCAGCGTATATAAACATGCATAGTCCTGATGAATCATTTGAATCTACTCGTCGGCACAAAAGGATAGCACCACCTTCTCTGCAGCCAAAGACGAACAGACTATTAACAGTAATGTGTTTTTCTTTTATCAAGTTCATGCGTCCTATGACAAAAATATTTTCTTCTTAGTGCGCACACACACAGAAAAGCTTTCGAACGAAATATAGTTCTAACCTTTTTATTTAAAAATTCTTTCCAAGCGAGTGACAAACCAGAACAATGCCAATGTGGCATATCAACGCGACTTTACGTACAATTTATCTATGCATTTATCTTCTGCGGGGGGATGCTGACCTGCAACAAAGAAAGAAAGACATTGCCAACAACTTCTCCTCAACTGCCAGGACACGGAGAAAACCACCCTGCTGCAAGAGGCGTTGTTAGAGCCTCATGAGCCCCCACAATCGCAGGGGCTCATGAGGATCTACACCTTGTACATTGTGTACGTTTTTTCAGAAGCAGGACATCAAACGGTGAAAGTGGGTATTAATAAACAGTAAGAGACGTTTCATGACTGTTGGCACTGAAGGGGTTAATGACGCACAAAAAGTAGGCCAGTGTAATCTCCGGGGGGGGGGGGGGGGGGGGGGGGGGGGGATGAAAATGGCAGGAAAGGTGAATGTCTATTTACAAAAGGCAATTTTTTTTGTACATAAAATGTGATACAAGGGTGTTTGAGACAGGACAAAATGCACAGAGACCACACACAGACATTGGAGGTTTTTTTTTTTTTTTAATACAACCAAGTGAAATGGAATGGACTCCAGCAGTACATGGGTCATGTTTTCTCAGACACAATGTTGATACTAAATTGTATCTGCTCATGCCATCAAGGAGGACCTAATCCACCTGCCCATCGGGGCGAGGCAACATGTTTCTGGAAGCCCAAATGGAGAATGCAAATTTCACAACAGCACTGTTCCTGCTATCATGAAGAAAAATATGCTCCCAGGTTTTTCTTGGACAGCAGTTGGCATGGTTACTAGGGTCCAACCTGGTCCTCCCTGGCCATATGAATCATGCATTAACCTCGGAGCGAAGGCTTTCGTTTTTAAAAGACGCACAGGTCACAAAAACAAGTTGCATATGACAGAACATATACAAAGCCACCTCCATATAAGAAAATACACACAATACTGACATGGAATGAGGCGAACTGAAATGAGCACGAACACACACACAGAGGTAAAATAAGAAGTACGAGCCCCACCTTGATCGGGATCTACTCTTGTGCTTTCTGGACCTCTTACCACTGCGCTCGTACTCATCGTCATGCCGACGGTCTTTGTGTGAACGATGACGGGAGGATGCAGAATCTTTACTTATCCTGCGGTGAGAACTACGCTCACTCTCCGAGGACCCAGAGCGTGACCGTCGCCTCTTCTTGGCCTTGGAGTGGCTGCTGGAGCCTGCATGTCTGGAGCTTTTGTGGTGTCGATCATCCCTCGATCTGCTGCGGCTACGCCTGTGTCCCCTGTCCCTACTGACACTACGACTGCGGTGATGTACAACGGCCGTATCATACTCTCTGCTCCTACTGCGACGACCAATAGAGTCACTCTCTCTACTGCCACTACGACCATTTCTCATGTCTCTCTCCCTGCTATCACTACGTCTTCTCCTATCTCGCTCTTTCTCACGACTAACACTACGCCTAAGTTCAGGGCTAGAACTATACTTTTTCTTTTTCTCACGATCCCTCTTCTCCCGAGTTTTCTCCATACTACCACTGAGCCTGATATCTGGACTACTAGAGCTTGACTTTCTCTTCCTCTCACGCTCCTTTTTCTCACGATATCTTGATTCTGGGCTAGAGCTGGAACGTTTTTTGCGTCTATGTTCCCTATCTTCACTCCTACTGCGGCTGCGGTCATTTCGTTTCTCAGGGCTGGCGCTAGCGCCTCGCCACTCATCCCGACTTCTGCTACGCTTCCTTTCCCTGCTGACACTATGCTCCCGCCTCTCACGGCTGTGATCTCTCTTCTTTTTCTTAGACTTGTCTTTGCGCTTCTTTTTCTCCTCTCTCTTACGATCACTACTCTTCTCTCCGTTACTTTTCTCTTTGTCTCCGCTTTTACTACTCTTCCTATCAGCTCTCCTGTCCCTTTCTCTATCCCCCTCCCTGGACCTGGACTTTTGGGCCCTTTTTTCTTTGTGCTCCGGTTTGGATCGAGTTTCTTTTCTTTTTTTACGTGTATCACAAGTTGAGCTCTCAGAAGCTGAACTCTCGCTCTCCGAGCTCTCCGAGTCTGAGGAAGAGTTGCTGGATGAGCCGGTAGTGCTCTCACTACTCTCCTCTTTCTTCACTAACTCTTTCCCCTTTTCTCTGGGTTTGAAACTGGCCTTTTCTTTCTGTACAGACTGGCCCAACTGTAGACTTTTGATGGTCTCTTTACCCCTACCACCCTCCTCCACAGCTTCCACCTTAACCCTCCCTTTGGTGACCTTTTCTTCTTTTTTATCACTGTCTATGCCTGGGATCGCTTCTGCATTTTTGTTAAACGGGAATGAGTTTTTGGACTGTGACACTGGGACCTTCAGGGACTCTGAAACTTCACTCTCATCAGGCTTGTAGTCTGCAACAGATGGACACCATCAGTCATTATCACGGGTGACAAAGTGAACAACTCAAATGACTGAAAAATGGTCTATGAACTAACATAATCCATGACCAGCGTGAGAAAAATTCTCATGAGCCCCTGCTGAGGCAGGTCTCGAGAATACATGCCTCTTGCAGATGGAACAGGCTGGCTGAAAGACTGTTCTGTGTGAACCCCCCCAAAATAAAACAGTGACAGACTAACCCTTTGCAGGAATCGCCTCACCAAAACATGCTACCAACAGCCAAAGGGTTAACCCATAGGACTCCCCCTACATATGAAGATGTAAATGAGGCTGACCTCTATTGGCATGAGGCACAGATTCTCATGAGCCCCTGCAAGGTGCTGGGGCTCATGAGAATCCACACCTCTTGCGGACAGCAGGGAATTTAGATAGTAGACCGACTAATCAAGACATACAGTATCTGCAACAACGTTTCTGGACTGCACTCAATACAGAGCCCCGACTACAGTATAAGGGAATCACCAGAGAAGCGGTGCACACACAATTCCGCTTGCCATCATCATGCTCTCAGTATTTCGTGTCCTCAGAAATGTAGGACATATGCTTGTCAAAAAAAAAGAAAAAGGAATGAAATCATCACAGAGCACAAGAAACACCCAAACATCAGAAACACTTACACAGTTGACTTCACGTTAACCCCTTTCATCCTGATACACCCATTGCTTGAAATAAATTTGACTGATAGTTCAAGGGTGGTGCCTGAGGCGCCAAGCTATTCTGGCACCACTCTTTAACTAAAACGGTTGATCTATCTCCTAATCTGCATTGTAGCCTTCGTAGGACAGTAAGCAAATTTGACAAAATCAGCCTCAGGATGTAATGGATTAAGTAAATCTGATACAACACGTCAGATACATCAATACTTTTTCACAGGTCCTGAACACACTTTGCTAATGACAAACTTCAGTTACAACAAATAAGTGTTGGTTTCAGTTATAGGACAGACCATGGTAGTTTCCAAGGGTAGTGCCAGATTTGCTTGGTGCCAAGTTAATCAGGCACTATATATGAACTGTCTGGCTGATCCATTTCAAGCTGTAGTGCCTGGGCTGAACGAGCCAAAACTGCTGTGCGAAGGCAAGACAGCATGGCCAGTTTTGTGAACAGCCAGATTTTTAAACCACTTAACCCCAGGCCCACATTTCCTAAATTTTGGAGGCGTTGCCAACAACTTTGTCCCAGCTGCAGGAGATGGATTGACCATGATAATTCAAGGGTAGTGCCAGATGAGCTTGGCGCCTGAAAGGCACCAAGCTCATCTGGCACTACCCTTGAACTATCATGGTCAATCCATTTCCTAAGAAGTACCCAACGGAGAAAGAAACACGCTTAGAAAAGACGGGTACAACACAATTTATTATTATTTCGGGTAAATACCCTTTGTCAAAATAGACAAACAAACAAACAGAGAGATTAGCCGCTACTTATCTTCATTGGCAGATTCCTTCTGCCAATGAAGATAAGTAGCGGCTAATCTCTCCATTTGTTTGTCTATTTTGACAAAGGGTATTTACCCGAAATATTAATAAATTGTGTTGTACCCATCTTTTCTAAGCGTGTTTCTTTCTCCGTTGGGTACTTCTTTGCATATTACACGCTTGGCAGTCACCTTTTTGGTCTGGATTAATCCATTTCCTGCTGTAGGGTGCTGGGGTTAAATGGGTTAAACTTCAGTTCTAACAACAAACAAGCGTTGGTCCCCTGGTGTTTTACATTGGGTTTACTGTCATTTGTCTGCCCTCTTCATGGACCAGTTTCCGTACGTAACAGTGCACAACAAATTTGCAATTTTCCCCAACAGAAAAACTGACAATTCCTCTCATCTATTCACACCCAAGTTCAGAGCGCAACGAATTTGAAACTTTCCAAAACAAACACCCACACACTGAGCATGTGTACGTGTCTAATGTTTACATACCCGAGTCTTCATCGCTGAAGATCCTGTCTTTTTTGTCTGTGGCACTATCATTCTGCGGCTTCCTGGGTCTTCCAGCGTCGGAATCGCTGTCACTGCTCTCGCTATCCTCACCACTGCTGCCAGACCCATAGCCAAGCCCTGCAGCCACCAGACTCAGTCAATAATAATGAACACCACTGCACAACTAAAATTAACCCCTTCCCTGCCACTACCACACAGTCTGCTTCTCAAATCTTTGTTCATTCAGCGACTAAAAGTCACAACCAATCAAAGAACACAGATACAATTTGGTCTAGGCAAGAGGCATAGATCTTCATGAGCCCCACAACTACAGGGGCTCATGAGGAGCTATGTCTCTTGCAGTTGAATCGTGCTGATTCTTTCTCGGCAGTGAAGGGGATAAAAAAATGTATTTTTTCTTAAAATAATTTTTTTCGAAAAATACTTACCGATGGTATTACTGATAGGAAGATATACTTAGCCTGTCAATTTCAGTCTCCAAAATTGTTGTGTGTTGCTACACAACCAGGGACGTAATTAGCTAGCAGCTACCCCATCCCATGAGTGGCTTCCCTTTCCTCCGGATAGCCTCCCTTCCTGATCTCGCGAGAGGACGTTATTTCCAAGTTCTATCTTAACAGACGGCAAGCGGGGAAGGTGGGAGGGAAATCTGAGTAATACCATCGGTAAGTATTTTTCGAAAAAATTTATTTTAAGAAAAAATACATTTGTTTCATCAAAAACTTTACCGATGGTATTACTGATAGGAAGAATGGCGAAGAGGAGGAGGGTGCCGTGGCAAATGCTCAGCCGTGGGGTAACTGCTTAGCTAGGTCCCATTCAAGCGCACACTCCCGACAATTTCAGTTAAGTATTACCTGTGGCGCATCCAGCGCCGGGAGGGAGTGTTGCGCCACAGCGATGTCCCCCACTAGTCTCAGATTTTGCCTATTGCCGGAGAGGTCACGAAAATAAAAGCGGGTGAAAGTAGATTCGGCCCTCCAGCCCACCGCTGCCACAATGTCCCGTAAGGCGCAGTTGCAGTCGAACGCTACGCTCGTGGAGACAGCCCAAAACTTTGTGTGCTCGAATCTTCAACCTCTTTGCTCCCTCTGTCGAGAGGTCGTCGTAAGCGGATCTTAGGATTCCGCGTAGCCAAGCGGAAATCATCTGAGCCGAAATATCATTCTTGCCCGGAGCTAAGGGCAGAAAGAGGCGTAAACGACCTCGCCGTATAGGTTTAGACCGGCGGAGGTAAATTTTTTAACGCCCTGATCGGGTCTTGCTGGCGCACGTCCGGGGGCATATTTGGGCTCCGCAAAGGACGAATAGTGAGCGGGTGAGGTGGGGCGGAAGGGCGCCTGTTCTTGGCCAAAAAGGAAGGACTAGTGAGGAGTTGGACAGAGCCGTCGGCCCGAAGTTGTAGGCAAGACGGGTGTATAGAGAAAGCGTGGAGTTCACTCACACGAGAGGTAGTGGCCAGAGCCAGTAAGAAGCACGTTTTCGAGTCAGGTCAGAGAACCGCGCCAAATGCAGGGGCTCAAAACGGGCAGTGTTCAGTCATGAGAAGACCCATGCGAGGTCCCAGCGAGGTAGTAGGGAGCGTGTGACAGGTCGCTGGAGGTCAAAATGAGCCATAAGATCGGCGAGATCTTTGCATGAACCAGGATCGGGTAGTCCCAAAGGGCGGTATGTATCTGCCACCATAGACAAAAATCCCCGAATATGAATGGGTGCTAGGGACCGATCCTGAAAGAGCCACAGAACGAATTCGGCCAGCTGAGGCATAGTCAAAGCAGTGGAGGAACGTTGTCTAGTACCGCACCAAGCTGGCAGGACTCTCCATTTTCCCGCATAAATCTTCAGTGTTGAAGGGCGTCGTGCTGAAGTGATAGCCGCCTCCGCTGCAGCCGAGAAACCTCGAGCAGTGACGGCACGCCGCATAACCTCCAGGCGTGTACGAGGAGGGTCTCCGGGCAAGGGTGAAATAGGTCTAGTCGGGGTCGCTTCAGCATCGTCCGCGGCGTTGGTAGCCGGAACGGGGGATCTGTGGCGAGACGCAGAAGATCCGTTATCCAGTTCTTGTTCCAAGAAAATGGGGCTACCAAGAACAGCAACATGTTGCAGCCGCGGAGTTTTAGGAGAATCTTAGGGATCATGATCGAGGGAGGGTATGCATAGGCCAGGAGACCCTCCCAAGGAATGGAAAGAGCATCTAACGCCCACGCCAGCGGGTCTGGAAATGGAGAGACGAAGAGGGGAAGTTGTGAATTCCACCGTGTCATGAAAAGGTCGATCATGGGTGTCTCCCAGTGGATACAAATCATGTGAAAAAAGTCGGGACAGAGAGGTCACTCTGTATGGAGAATTTGATCCGTACGGAACAGAGAATCCGCCAACACATTGAGTCGTCCCGGAATGTGGCGCGCCCGTAATACGATGTCTCGATCTCGGCACCACACAAGAAGGTGAAACAGAAGGATGCCCAGGGAAGAAGAGCGCATACCGCCCTGTTTCTGAATGTAAGCCACGCCTGTCGAGTTGTCTGATAGGACCAAGACTTCCTGGTGAGATACGTGTGTCCCCCAAGCGATGAGAGCGAGCCAAACAGCTGTCAACTCCAGCCAGTTGATGTGTTATCCCCCCATATCCGTTGGCCATAGGCCCGATGTCTCTGGAAAATCCGGGAGAAGGAGCGCCTCCCCAGCCCGAGAGACTGGCATCTGTGCAGATCGACAGGGAGGGCATTGGTGATGCTAAGGGAACCCCGGAGGCTAACCAGAGGGGGTCTGTCCACCGGAGGAGAAAGGGCTGGACCAGTGGAGACACCGGAACACGGGCCTCTAAATCCCCTGAAGACGGTTGCCAGAGGAGAAGTAGATGTAATTGAATCGGACGTGTGTAGAGCCGACCTAGACGAAGTAAATCCGCTGCAGATCTCATGAGGCCTAACCACGTCCGTGCAGAAGCTTCCATGGTACGATACATCCGTAGTGCTGGATTCGCTAACTTCTCGATCCAAGTCTGAGGGAGGCGAACCAGGTTTAGATCTGTTTGAAACTCCATACCCAGATGAATGAAACTGCGGAAAGGTAATAGATCCGAAATGCCGAAGTTGACCAGGAACCCAAGACTGTGAAGAAGGCATAGGAGAGCGTCTCGGTCGGTGGACAGGAGGGATTGCGGAGTAGCAGATCGTCGAGGTAGTGCGAGGTCGGACGGAGAGAAGACCTCCAGGCGTGTGCGACCATTGCATCCATGATCCTGGTGAAGACAAAGGGACTGATGTGCAGACCAAATGGCATGGCCCGGAACTGATAAACCACTCTGCAGGATGCATGAGCACATGGAGGTATGCATCGGCCAGATCGAGACTGACAGCGAAATCCATGGGACTGACCGCGGTCCGGAGAGCCTTTGTAGTTTCCATCCGGAATGATGGAGTGGCCAGAAACTAGTTCAAAGTGGAGAGATCGATCGCAGGAAACCAAGAGCCATCGGATTTTGGAACGACGAAGAGACGACTGTAGAAAGGCAGAGTCGGGACGTAGGACCATGTCTGTGGCGGATTTATGTAGTAAAGCTTTCACCGCAGCTTTTACCGGATCGTTCGGTACCCGAGTCCAAAGTGGTGAGCGCCGCAGAGGTGGAGGGCTGTGGAAAGTGAGTTGGAGTCCTGCCGTAACTGAAGAGAGGATCCAAGGATCGTCCGGGAACAGTGAGAGCCACATCGCGCTGTGCTGGGATAGCCGCCTGCCGACTGTAGACAAAAAGTGAAGTACCCCCAATGGGAGCCTGGCGAAGCTTCGATATGACCGGATTAGGCAATCCCACGCAAGCGTCAAGCACAGCATCTCGGCGAATGAAATCACAGTTGATGGCAGCAGCCAATGCATTGATCGAGGCATGGTAAGAAGCCCGGTTTGCTACCACAGCCAAATAATGGATCTCACGAAGAGGATCGGCGGAAATAGGATCCCAATCCTCTTCTAGTGCCCGAGCAAGTGCCTGTGTTGCGAGGTCTAGGAAACCGGAGCATGCCTGGGTGTTGCGGATTAGGATGGCAAAGGACAGGAAACGTCTGAGAGTGGCCTGCATACCAGCTCTGACGAAAACGTATATCGATGCCTGCCGGCCACTTGGCATCAGAAAAGAAAACCGGCTCCTTAGAAGCGGCGAGAGGTAACTGATCCGAAAATGCGTCTGAGAGATCAAGGAAACCCGGCGGCAGTAGGAGAGATTTAATTCGCTTGGTAGGAAGGAGAGCATCAACAGAAGCGGAAGTTTTGCGCCTGAGTGTAGGAGCGGAAGGACAAATATCCGTGGGAAGGAAACCTTGAATAAGGTCCGAGGCCACCTCAATCGACCGCCTGGTCTCGTCCTTTTTTTTTTTTTTTATTTATTTATTTTTAATTTATTTTTCTTTTTTAATACCGGGAGCGACGTGGGCGGAAGAGTCCGAATCATCGCAAGTAGAGTCCGCTGAGAGGGAAAGCAGGGAATCAGGATGGTCACTAGCCTCCGGGACCAGTCGAGAGGAACATTTAATATCCCATGCGGAAGGTGAATGCAGTAGACCCGAGAGGCGAGAACGGCGCCGAGAGGACTGTTCGCCAGAACGATGTACGTGCGGTGACCGTCTACCAACCGGGGCGCTAGGGGAGACCGTAAGGTCCGCCACGCCGAGCGAAGGGTCATAAGGAAACGAGCCAAGGAGACGCAGAGATGGAAGAATGTCTGAACGGTGTTTGCGCGGTGACTGGCTACCCGCCGGGGCGCTATGGGACATCGCAATACTCGTTACGCCGAGCAAAGGGTCATGAAGTGACTCGCTATGGCGACGCTGAGGCGGATAAGTTTCGGAACGTTTTATGCGCGGTGACCGGCTACCCGCCGGGGCGCTATGGGACATCGCAAGTCTCGCCGAGCCGAGCAAAGGGTCATGAAGTGACTCGCCATGGCGACGCTTAGGCGGAAAAGTTATGGAATGTTCTATGCGCGGTGACCGGCTACGAGCCAGGGCGCTGCACGGTGACCGGTTACAACCGGGGCGCTAGGTAACACCGTGGGCATTGCCGCGTCGAGCAAAGTGTCATGAAGTGACAAACTATGGCGACGCTTAGGTGGAAAAGTGTTTGAACGGTGTGTGCGCGGAGACCGGCTACGAGCCAGGGCGCTAGGGGACACCGGTAGCCTCGCCGCGCCGGGTAAAGTGTCAAGAAGTGACGAACTATAGCGACGCTTATGTGGAACAGCATCTGATCGGTGTATGCGCGTTGACCGGTTAAAAGCCGGAGCGCTGCGCGGTGACCGGTTACAAACCGGAGCGCTAGTGAACACCGTGGGCCTCGCTAAGCCGTGCAAAGAGTCATGAAGTGACAATCTATGGCGACGCTTAGGCGAAATGCAGAGGTGAGCAAGGCCTCATCAGTCTGATCGTTAGCCGGGCGAGGTTGAATCGTATGCCGGTGTCCCGTCCCCCCGAGTTAGAGCGGTACTACGCCGCAAGTGACCCGTCATTCGTAGAGCGGGTGCGGGGGACCGATAGTAAACGGAGTTCCTGAGAGCGAGAACGCATATGAGAGTAAACAAACTTACCTCCCTCAGCAGAAGGGACAGCGTCTGCAACCTCGTCCATTGAGTTAGAAGTAGACACCTGTAAGGGTACTTGAACGGGGACATGGGAGTGTTGGGTAAGGGAGCGAACGGGGTCCGGGGATCGAGAGCGACCGGACAACTCGTCGAATTGGGAGGGGCTGGTTCCGTAGAAAAAGGAATGGGGTGCTTGCGAGGGTAGAAGCTCCACATTGGAGACCAACGGTTTTCGCCCAAGCTGTGCAAGCAGTGCAAGATTTATCTGATGCGCAGCCCGAGCACGGAAGGCAGCGCAAATGTGAATCCGACGGCCACTGGAAGGCGCCGCAGGAGGTACACGTTCTTAGTTGACGACTGCAACAAAACATGCCAACAGAGGAGAACCGCGCGGGGTCGGGGCCACGAAGGCCAAGAGTACGACCGTTGGAACGACCGAACGCGAAGTCGAAAGAAGAGGCCAAAACACCGTAATTCCACGGAAATTGCCTCAGTAAGCAGTAAACGCCGGGCGAGACAATGTCCGAGGCCTTACATGGCCATCGGGGATGTTCGAGACCGACCAAAACGAATGATAAATACGAAAAAACACGGAGACTGAAAAATAACGAAACCGACAAAATGGCAGTTAAGTATGAACTTGGAAATAACGTCCTCTCGCGAGATCAGGAAGGGAGGCTATCCGGAGGAAAGGGAAGCCACTCATGGGATGGGGTAGCTGCTAGCTAATTACGTCTCTGGTTGTGTAGCAACACACAACAATTTTGGAGGCTGAAATTGACAGGCTAAGTATATCTTCCTATCAGTAATACCATCGGTAAAGTTTTTGATGAAACAAACAATCATGTCAGCCATTTGCAAATGATACAGAACCTGCTGAGCCATGTATATTTGGATGTGATGGAAATCAATATGCATTCAAACTGTAGTGATAAAGTAAATGGACCAGTCTCAACAGACAAACCTGACACACCACCATGTGAGTTTTGACTCAATTCAAGATAAAAGACTGATCATCAATAGTGAGCCAGGTCAGAAGCAAAAGATAGAAAGCATTATGACTCCAATATGGCTGTGCTGCTGCTTGTATCTGTCTAACACAGTATCATTTGTTTTCTCAAAACTCTTACCGATGGCATTACTCTTAGGAAGGTACACTTAGCTTACCTAAGAGTAATGCCATCGCTAAGTATTTTTTGAAAAAATACATTTTAGAGAAAAATACATGTTTTGTTCTGGTTTTCTTGTGAGACTTTGTTTTCGTTGCTATGCCGGCAATCACATTACAGTGTTCAAAAGATGCGCCAATCTAGCCCTTTGGCGGTGGATAGCGCTGTCTGTCCAGGCGAGTCCTGCAGGAATTGCCTTGACAAAAAAAAAAAAGGTACAGACAGCCAGGTTTTTCTACCTTGGTGCTTTCAAAGTCAATACATCTCCTGTAGAGTTTTCTAAGCGACTCCATCTCCTGCAGCACATTAGATCTGAGCCATTTGACTTGGTCATTACAGAAGTATGAAGGACTGTGAAAAGCACGCAGACATTGTCAGTGACCACAATGAGTAGGCACACAAAGGAAGTCAATGTGTCACATGGAGTCTCTCAGACACGCACACCATTCAGGACTTACCGAGCGACGTGATAGAAGCCAAAGCAGAGGACTTGGTGAGGACTTTTGCTGGTGCTTTGGATCATGACAAACACAAATTAGTGACAAGCTCAACACGCTTGTGTGAAGTGGCTGTGTGACAGCTCGCAGCTACAAAAAGTCAGGCGTCGATCAAACACTGACACAAGCAACACATGGTCATTGCTCTAGACTACCTTTCAAGTCTTGAACAGATAAATGTCACAGAATAGAAACACATACTTCAGTATGTCATGAAAAACTGCAAGTTACTGATGACTAAGTGCACACTGGATAACACACAACATTCTGACAAGCTGCATAGTTAGACCTCAAGATTTGTTGTCACTTTCAACTAACAAGCACACAATACTTCTCTTTGCAATGCAAAGAGAAATAGTGTGTGCTTGTTAGTTGAAAATGTAATGCAAGAAAAACAAGAAGGAAATCTCAAATCTCCAACCACAGTTCCGACAAGAAATTACATGCTTGTACTTGTACCTGGAACTCTAAACAAAACTAACTTCCAAGCTCCTTACTCAAGTCAAACCATGTGTCGGTATCAACCCCAGACAGCAGCGGCTACCGCAAATCCAATGGGTGCTGCTTAGCCAAGTTGTAGGAGACAGAAGCACGAACATGGACCTACCTTTCAGTGCATGGACCCGGGCCTTGCTGTAAACACCCTGCACCACTTTCTCAATCTCCTCATTTGTCACCTCCAACAAAATCTCAGTCATCCACCGTTTCACCTTTAGCATCTGAACAAATAATGAGCCACACAATTAGTACATACAAGACATTTAGACACCTGCAAGAGGCATAGAGGTTAATGAGAATATTATGTCTCTTGCTGATAGAAATCTATCCTGTTTTAAGTAACGCAAAAAAACTACAGGAAAATACTAGTAAAACAAATTCAAAGTTGATAATAGAACAGCAAAATGCATGCCCTTTAGACACAAGCAAGCTTTGAAGAAAATATCTGAAACTAAATTTCTACTTTAAACTTGCAACTGCAAGTGTGCTCAATTGCCCCAAACACTTACGAAATACACCTAACATAAAAGCAACTAAACTAATACTTTTTAAATAAAATAAGACCAACCAATTCCATCTGCTTTTCCTCTTCACTTTTGAACTGTTCGGGTGATGGTGACCGCTTCTTGACATCAGGGGACACAGAAGCTGATCGATCTTTTGCTGGGGACTTATCGTCTGCCTCCTCCTTATCATCCTCATCGTCAGAGTCCTGCAGAAACGAAACAGTGAGTACATCATGTCCCCGACGCTGAATTATGAACCCTTACCCTGCCAGAGCACAGTGAACACCCCTCAAACTACAAGAGGTATACTCAAGAGCCCACGCGGTTAATCCCTTCACTGCCGAGAAATTGTGAACATGATCCAACTACAAGAGGCAGATGCAGTTGTGGGGGCTCATGATGATCTATTCCTCTTGCTGAAGCCACTCTGTATCCATGTCCCTGGAAAGCTGGGGATGTTTGATGTTGAACTTAAATCATTTTAGAAAGGTGTCCACCGGCAGTAAAGGGGCCAAAGACCATTAACCCCCTACATAATGCAGCCACCAGTATCATTTACACTGAATTACAGTACCGTTGGCTCCATCGACAAGGGGGCTTAACCCATATCATACTGAAACTAAAAAGCTTTAAATTTGTACACTGCCATATGCAACTATAGTACTTACAGATAAGGATATAGACCAATGGCTTTAGTTCAAGGGTTGTGCCAGAATAGCTTGGCGCCTAGAGGCGCCAAGCTATTCTGGCACTACCCTTGAACTATTTTAGTCAAACTTATTTCACACACTTATTCCAAATGATAAGGGCTAACACACGAGATGTTAAAACATGGATTATACTTATAGCGATCAAACCAGACATGCAACAGACGTCATAACTGTGTAATAAAACAACTGAAGTCAATGCACTTCGTTCTCTCACCACTGCTACATCATAAAGACATGTACGGAACACACAGGGAAAGAATGAAGCAAGAGGAGTCTTCTGCAAAAGTGCTAACTCGCACTCTTCATATTTCACCGTTTTCAACATACTACTGTTCTTCCCTGCTCCGACAATTCATCCATCTGCCAAGAAACTCAGGTCGCAAGCTGTCTTATCCGACTCCATCTACAAATCTGGATGCCGATGGCCAGACCATAATGCAGTTGGTAATAGTTGCTTTCGGTACTGGTTTGTTCCGCCTATTGATGGATTAAGCATTCACCCTACCACCACAGCAGGAGATGCATCAGCCATGATAGTGCAAGGGTAGAGCATCCCAAATTTGTGAAAATCACTATTATGTGTGAGCAAGTTAAGCAATTAGTACTATTTACTATCAGGTTCAGAGACCAACATCCAATTTATGCAAAAGGCATAGATCCTCAGGAACCCCTGCATCTGCGCGAGTTCATGAGGATCTACACCTTTTGGTGGCTTCAGCGCTGTGTGCCTTGGGCAGACCGACCTGGCAATCCTGCAGTCTGCAAGCGCCACCGACACCCTAGTCCAGGCGTGGGTTTATGTAAAATATACTGAAGTGTTTTGTTGGAAGCATAAAATGTTTCAGCTGATTATTGTTGTCTAACACCCCCTAGTTATGTATCCGATATATGCTACTAGCAAAAAACTTGAGCATTTTTCTGTACAGCTGTCGAAAGTTGGGGTGTGTGTGTCACATTACCGATGACATTACTGTCTGGAAGAATTGCGAAAAGGAGGAGGGTGCCGCCCCCAGTTACACTCTATGGGGCTAAGACAGAGCCATCCGCCCAGTCGCAAAACTCCCGACAATTTCAGCTAAGTGCGTACCTATGGCGCCTCCGGCGCTGGGAGGGAGTGTTGCACTGCGGCGATGTCCCCCACCAGTGCAAGGTTGCCTCGCTGGCCTGCCAGATCCCTGAGGTAGAAGCGGGCGAAGGTAGATTCTGCCCGCCAGCCCACTGCTGCCACGATGTCTCGAACAGCACAATTGCGATCGAAGGCGACGCTCATGGCCATGGCTCACACCTCATGTGCACGTATCTTGAGCCTCTTTGCAACTTCTGGGGAAAGGTTCTGGTAGGCCGACCTTATGACCCAGCGTAGCCAAGAAGAAATCGTCTGAGCTGATATGTCTTCTCTGCTGTGTGCCAAAGGTAGAAAGAGGCGTGACCGTCCTCGACGGACGGGCTTGGTACGTTGTAGGTAAACGCGTAGGGCGCGCACAGAATCCTGTTGCCTGGTCTCCCAGGGAAAGCTTGCATCTTTCAGCGGCCATATGGTGATCACCTGGGGCGCAGTCAAGGGAGACCTGGTCTTGGCGAGGAAGGCAGGGTCTGCGAGTAGCTGTACAGAACCGTCTGCCCGGAACTGGAGGCAGGCAGGGCTTGCCGACAGCGCATGTAGCTCGCTTACTCTAGCCGCAGTGGCCAGGGCCAACAGGAAACATGTCTTTCGTGTCACATCCGAGAACCGAGCCAGGGAAAGCGGTTCGAACCTGTCCGAGTTCAGCCACGTCAGTACCCAAGGTAGGTCCCATCGAGGAATCAGTGAGCGGGGAACCGGACGCTGCAGGCCAAAGTGTGCCATCAGGTCTGCAATGTCTTTGCTTTCACCAGGGTCTGGGTGGCCTGGGTGACGGTATGTGTCGGCAATCATGGATAGGTATCCTCGGATCGTGATGGGGGCTAGTCCTTGGTCTCCAAAGAGCCAGAGGAAGAAGTCAGCAAGCTGTGGAGTAGTCAACTCAGTGGGGGGAAGTTGTTGGTCAGAGCACCAGGACTGGAATACTCGCCACTTTCCCTCATAAACGCGTCTGGTCGAGGGTCTACGGGATGAAGCGATAGCTGCCACTGCTGCACTGGAAAAGCCTCTTGCGGTGAGGGCTCGCCGCATAATCTCCAGGCGTGAAGGAGAAGCCGCTCCGGGCACGAGTGGAAAAGCGGCTGGCGGGGCTGCTTGAGCATCGTCCTCGAGGTGGGCAGACGAAGAGGGGGACCCGTGGCGAGACTGAGTAGATCGGTGGTCCAAGACCTGTTCCAGGAGAAAGAGGCGACCAGTAACATGACTGCGTTGCAACCTCTGAGCTTGAGTAGGACTTTGGGAAAGAGGACCGTCGGGGGATAAGCGTACGCGATGAGCCCGTCCCATGGAATGGAGAGCGCGTCGACTGCCCAGGCTAGGGGGTCTGGAATCGGGGAGACGAAGAGGGGAAGCTGGTGATTCCACCTCGTGACAAATAGGTCGATCATGGGAGTCTCCCAGTGAGCGCAGAACATCTGAAAGATGTCTGGGTGTAGCATCCAACCCGTGTGGAGTAGTTGGCCGTGCCGAGATAGGGAGTCTGCCAAAACGTTTGGGTGACCTGGGAATGTGTCGAGCTCGGGGGGATAGGCCGCGGTCCTCGCACCAGCCGGTAGAGGAGAATGCACAAATCGGGAGAGTGCGTACCGCCCTGCTTCTGAATGTAAGAAACGACTGTGGAGTTGTCCGAAAGGACGAGGATCTCCTGGTGGCGAAGGTGCTTTTCCCAATTGATGAGGGCTTGCCAAACCGCTTGTATCTCTAGCCAGTTGATGTGTCTGTCTGTTAGGTCTGGAGACCAGAGGCCGGACGTCGAGAGGAAACTCGGAAGCAGGTGTGCACCCCAGCCGGCAAGACTTGCATCCACGTAGAGCGAGAGCTGAGGAGGCGGAGAGGCTACAGGAACTCCCGAAGCGAGCCATGAGGTGTCCGTCCAGTGCTGCAGATGTGGGCAAAGGATCCGAGTCAGAGGCACCGGTGCAGCTAAGTCGCCGGAGGACGGACGCCAATGCAACAGGAGGTGTAGTTGGAGTGGCCGGGAGTAAAGACGACCGAGGGGAAGGAGATCCGCCGCTGCATTCATCAATCCGAGTAGTTGAAGCCAAACTCTGGCGGGGACTGACTCTGCCTGTGCTACCTGGGTGCCCCAAGGAGGCTAGCTTGTGAATCCAAGGCTCCGGCAAACTCACTCTGTTGAGGTCGGTCGCAAATTTCATGCCGAGATGAATAAACCGGCGAGCTGGGGATAGGTCCGACTTGCCCGTGTTGACCAGGAACCCCAAACGTGACAGCAACAGGAGCAGGGAATCCCTGTCCGCCCTCAGGGCGGTCTTTGACCGATTTCTCAGGAAGAGGTCGTCCAAATAGTTGGAGGTTGGACTGGACGACGACTGCCTGGTCTTGGCGACGACAGCATCCATAATGCGAGTAAAAATCCACGGGCTGATGTTGAGACCGAACGGGAGGGCCCGAAACTGGTAGATCACCCCGTCGAACGTGAAGAAGAGATACCTCCTTGAGGCCGGGTGTATGAGGACATGGAGATATGCATCGGTGAGGTCCAGGCTGACCGCGAAGTCCATCGGTTGCACGGAGGCCCGAAGGGTCCTGGCGGTTCCCATGCGAAAGGTGGGAGATATGATAAACTTGTTTAGGGCTGAGAGATCGATAATGGAACGCCACTTGCCGCCCGGCTTGGGAACCACAAAGAGGCGGCTGTAAAATGCTGGGGAGTCGGTATGAGATACTACCTCTGTGGCAGCCTTCTGTAGAAGCGAGTCGACCTCTCCGCGCAGTGCGATGGATTTCAGCCCGTCCGATGGAACCTCGGTCCATACGGGTAAGCGTCTCAGCGGTGGGGGAGAATGAAAGGAAATCGAGAGTCCTTCGGTGATGGTGGTGAGTACCCAGGGGTCGTCTGGCAGCAGCAACCGCCACATGTCACTGAAAAAGAGTGAGCCTCCCGCCGATAGGAGACTCGGGAGCAGTCGGCGGGGCCTAGAGTGGGAACGAGTCAGGGGGCCCGCCCACGCCCACGGCAGCGGGCAGACCTGGGCCAGGTGGGGACAGAGGTCCTAACGGGTCTAGCACGGCTGAAGGCGGGGGTCCGTCGGGGCGCCTTGGCGGGAGCTGGAGTGAAGGACGAAGCGGGTCTGGAGGTCCGCAGGGCGCGACCCACGGCCTTGCGGGCTGCTTAAAAGCGCGAGGATGTTACTTGGCTGGGCCAGCAGTCCGAATTCCCATCCTTCACCTTTTGCCAGGTCTCACCAAAGAGAAGGGGGCCACCAAGGGGAGCGCACCGCAGCTGGGTCTTCAGATCGGGGGGCATACCACGACAGGCGAGTAGTACGGCATCTCGACGCATGAGGTCACAATTGGAGACGGCTGCCATCGCGTTGACCGATGAGCGATACACTGCCCAGTTTGCTGCCACCGCGAGGGCGAGAAGGTCACCAAGGAGGGGCGTAAGCGAAGGTTGCCAGGCGTCCTCGATGCGACGGATGAAACCTTGAGTGAGAAGCTCGAGGAAACCTGCGCAGGCCAAGGAGTTCCGTACTAGTGAAGCCGTCTTATCCAAACCGCGAGGGAGGGCGTGTCTCAGCCGAGTTGGACCTCCAAGCTGGGTTATCGATTGAGGGTCCAATGATGGAAGCTGACAGCTAAAGGACTGGGAATGTCCCGCATACCAGGATTGATGGAAGGAGATGTCGAGGTCAGCTGGCCACTTGCGATCCGCGAAAAAAAAAAAAAGTACTCCTGGGAATCTGCCTGGAGACGAGCGGAGAAGGAATCCCTCAGATCCTTAAAGCCAGGGGGCTGAGGTAGAGACTTGAACCTCTTCTGCTGACGGCCCGAGTCGACAAAGGCGGACACATTCCTCTTGAGCGGGGGGGGAGGGGGGGGGGGACTGGGGACACGCGTCCTCAGGCAGTGCGGCCGCAATTAGACGAGCTGCGTCATCAATGGCGAGAAGCGTTTCCGTGCGCGACGTAGAAGGGATCCTAGGCGACACAGAATCATCTGACACAGCAGAGCGAGACGAGGGGGAGGGACTGTCCACACCACGCAAGGCCAAAACCGAATCCTCTGGGAGAAGACTAAGAGTCCCCTCCTCCCGCGTAGGGAGCGAAGTCCGGTGAGGGGTGTTGTTGGCAGAGATCGCTCTAGCCACGTCCAGACGAGAGAAGGCAGCAGTCGGCGAGCGTCGTGTCCTCTGGTGCGGGCGTGTAGCCGCCGGTGAACATCGTGCCCTCTGGTGCGGGTGAGGCAGGGATGGGGGCAAAACGCGACTGGGAGACGGGGACCTGGAGCAAGCCGAGTGTCTGCCCCGGGGGAAGCGACTGCTAAGACGGGAGCGGCTGAGCCGACGGGAGTGACTGCGATCCCCGACGGATGAACTCCTCCTATAAGGCCAGAGCGAAGAAGACGACGGGCAACGTAAAGCGGAGCGCGGGTCCGAAGCTCGCGAAGTACATGAACGTGACGAGGACGCTGGTCGGAGGCTGTGACGGCCGTCGCGTAGAGCATCACGATGCTTCCCCCGATTGTCGGTAGACACGCCATAGCGTCTAGAATTGCTGGCCGAGCAAAAGTTGTGAGGGCTGTCAGTAGTCCGTGGACGTTTGGACTCGGGTCTCGGCTGACCTACCTCCGTAAGGCAGGCACTCTGCCCTAGTGCTGTCTCTCCATAAGAGTCAGCGGGCTTATCCTTGCAAGACCTCACAGGACTGTCAGTGGACAAATGGCGGCGCGGAGCGCGTCTCTGCAGGCCTGCCTCCGTAAGGCAGGCACTCTGCCCTAATGCTGTCTCTCCGTAAGAGTCAGAGGGCTTAGTCCGGGCGTGAGTCACGGAAGATGCAGTCCTGTGAGAAGAGCTAGGCTCATGTGTCCGATGTGTCGACCGTTCCCCAAGGTCAGCGCGAGAGCGTCTGGGTAAAGCTCCAGGCATGGAGGGGGCTCCAGAAAGGATGAACGGTCAGTAGCCAGCGTCGAGCGCTCGCGCCGGTAAAACCCCCAGAGTTGCGACCAACGTTGTTCCGGCCAGGCTACACAGATATCACAGGAGTGGTCAGACGCGCATTCCGTACAAGGAAGGCAGAACTTGTGCGTATCGCTCGGCCACTGAAAGTCGCCGCACTGCTTGCAAGTAAGCACTTGGATACTGCAACATAAACCAGACATTACTAGCGACCGGGCGCAGGCACTACGAAAGCCCCGCCAACGAAAAAAACGAGAGATCGGCGCAAAGTTATACGATCGAAGCGAAGCCACAAACCGAAGCAGGCACCCGGTCCGGGGGCCAGCCAAGGGCTGGGGCCGATATGTTACCTCTCCTGAGTTGCGGGGACGGGAAAAGAAACATCCATGGCGTTCACAGCACACGACGGCGGGAAGAAGTCCCGAGCGGGTCCGCGCCGAATAGAGCACGCAACAACCACAGCAAGCAGCGTCGGTAACAAAAAACACCCAGCTCCCGACAAGAAGGTTTGGTAGTCCAGCACGAAGTCCAGAGAACAAGCAAACCAAAATGACCGGCCCTTTAAGAACCGGTTCGAACCAGTTCAAGGTCCTGTAGGCTAACCACGTCTGCACTCAAGAGCTAAGTAGCAACGACTGAATGCTCACGCCACGTGGCGGGATCGGATGGGCAGGGGCGGGAGACAACTCTCGACCCTAGGCAGGGTTCCCCAAGTGCCTCCCGGGTTGTGTATCAACACAACAGGTTCTTAAGGCTGAAATTGAGTAAGTAGTAGACACTTCCAGACAGTAATGTCATCGGTAATGTTTTTGAGGAAACAATTAGTATTTTTCCTGAGGGCCATCTTGGATTTTGCTTTATACAGAAAAACGCTCAATGTTGACAGCATGGTGGATTTGAATTCAGCATCCCAAAATCATTCAGGATCCATTAAAACATTTTGTACTTCCGACAATGCAAAGTAGGCCCTCCCTACGACCGGACTACCCACAGGGTTAACCCTTTGTACTTCCGACAATGCAAGGTAGGCCCTCCCTACGACCGGACTACCCACAGGGTTAACCCTTTGTACTTCCGACAATGCAAGGTAGGCCCTCCCTACGACCGGACTACCCACAGGGTTAACCCTTTGTACTTCCGACAATGCAAGGTAGGCCCTCCCTACGACCGGACTACCCACAGGGTTAACCCTTTGTACTTCCGACAATGCAAGGTAGGCCCTCCCTACGACCGGACTACCCACAGGGTTAACCCATTAGATCTTGAAGCTGATTTTTAAAATTTACTGAAGATCAGGAGACACATTAACCATTTTAGTTCAAGGGTGGTGCAAGAACAGCTTGGCGACTCAGGTGCCAAGCTATTCTGGCACTACCCTTGAACTATCCTAGTGAAATTAATTTCAAGCTGTAGTGTATCAGGATGAAAAGGGTTAAATATAAGCTAAAGAAACTGACAAATCGGCTCTTGCGCGGCACCCTGGCCTCCCCACTGGCACTGTCCTCCCGTTCTCGCATCTCCTCGGCAGCATCTCTCTCTGCCTGCTCTCTTGCAAGCTGCACCACCACACGCTCATGTTCCAGCCTGTCTCTCTCCACCTGACGCTGTTTCTCACGCTCCATTTTCTCCAGGCCCTCCCGAATCCATGCTGGAAGGTGGCGACGCTTAGCAGAGTCTGAAAAATAAAGGTAAGGCACACAATCAACAAATGGAGAACAAGAATGGCAAAGCACTTAAGCAGCCCTGAAAATGGCGAGTAATTTACTCGCCATGGCGAGTGATTTTTTTGTTTGGCGAGTTAAAAAAAAAATCCACTCGCCAAATGCGAGTGTGCCCGTGCATTCCAATCCGTACTTTTTCAGTTCTTAATCCGAAAGTGCCCGAACGTTCAACCTTCACTTCTCGTAGCGACCCGTTTTAGTGCATCTATGATGCATTAATACTTAAAATCACGTACTGAAAATCTAACGGACTACGGGGTAGTCAGACGCACTAAAATTCAGTGCATCTGCATCCGAGATGGCACATCATCCTTACACCACCGTGTGTACCCTAACAGAGGTCGGTTAGTGCAGTCGTTCTACTTTTAGTGACAAGTTGGTTCGTCATTAGCCGCTCGCTTGGTTGTGGCTGCGTTCAGAATCACCCCAACTCCGGGGTCCGTGCGAGTGTAACTGGACGGGCAAACTGTTAGTTTACGTGTAGTGTCGGCATGTTATTACAAAGTGCACGCTACATGTTGAACGCGTTACTTGCAGTGACGTCACCATTCATACTATTATGGGATACCGCATGGTGCGTTTCACTTTCGATAGTGAACGAAGTTGTAAATGGCAGAGAAAAAGTAAAGGAAGCTGGAATGCTTCTGATTCTTCAATCCGGCACCGTCTGATCGTGATAATCGCTTAGAAGAAAGTTGCACTTCGACACCGTCTCCATAAACAAGCGACAGTACTAGAAATTATACGCCTGGGCCGTGCGTGGCACCACCGCTGCGACTCAGTTTTCAGATTTCATGGCTGTGTGTATTTTCCTTGGCTAACGCACGACGGCACATGGATGGCATGCGCAGTGGCAAACTCAAAAAGCAAGTCCAGAAATTTGAACAGAAATAAGTTTCAGTTTTTTTTTAATTGTTTTTTTTTTTTAATCGAGGTCGATCCGGCCATCTTCTGGTACACAGCTCTAAAATTGGAGAAATACGTCTTTCGGGTTAAATGAGTTGAAACCAACTTTCAAGTACATTAGTTCTCACACACACACACACAGTTTAGACAAGTCAGACTTTGGTTGTCAATCTGCATTCAGCAGAAAACGCTATATTCTCTGTTACAATACATTATCAAACGATCATACAAATAAATAAATATATATGTTTTTTTGTGTGTGTGAGAGAGAGACGGTTTGATTGAGTGATTGTACATTGCTTAACGTCCCGACAGCAACAAGGCTTTCTCAGGACGTGCCTGCACTGCTTGTGAAAAAAAACTAAACAGAATATTGAATGTATGTCGCCAGCCAGCCCAATACGTTAAATAAACCTACGCCATGGGGCCTAAATAAAGCTAAGACCATTTAGCAACACACATCCAATATCAAGAGCTACAGGCAGCGCAGACAGTAGGGAGAGTTTAAAAAAGGAAAATACAGGTGAATGGACCAAGGGTAGACAGAAACACATGCCCCAGAATAGAATGGAAAACCCACCCCGTGGGGCTGACCAGGGTGACCCTGGGAACTAAAAAGTAGTTAACCCCACCCAAGTCCCCCAGGGCAGACCCGGGTGGGGGGAGAGAGAGAGACGGAGGGTGACAGGCTTTTGCATGATAGCTCACCAGTTAAAGAATCAGTATCATGGAAAGACCACACACACACCGTCACAACACATTTGAAGAGGAGAGAGCGAAATGAGTTAATTTATTTTAAGGAACATACAGATGATGCAGTTTTTCTTAAATAAATCTGCGGACCCTCTATAATGCTCAGATGGGGGTCTGTGTACCCTCTAAAATTTATACCTGAGGGTCTACAGACCCTTTAACCTGTACACAAAAATAAATAAATAAATAAAAAATGCATTTTTCTTTAAAAGGTATTTTTTTGAAAAATACTTACCGATGACATGACCTTATGGGAGGTGTCTACTACTTACGCAATTCTAGCCTAAGAGCTCGTTGTGTTACCACACAACCCAGGAGGCACTCGGGGAACCCCGAGGGGGCCGAGAGTTATCTCCCGATACTCCCCATCCGGGACAGAGTACCCATAGTCCGTCAGTCAGGATACTTAGCTTACCGGCGGCAAGCGGGGCAGGTGGGAGGGTCGTCCGAGTCATGTCATCGGTAAGTATTTTTCGAAAAAATACCTTTTAAAGAAAAATGCATTTGTTTCTTCAAAAACATTACCGATGACATGACCTTATGGGAGAATGGCGAAAAGGAGGAGGGTGCCGCGCTCTAGCACACCTAAGGCCCCAAGGGCCGTCCTCCCAACCGCAGACTCCCGACGACTATGTAGGTGTAAGCGAGGGCGCTGAAGCGCCAGGAGGGAGGAGTGCCCCCCCGGGAGGTCCCCCACCAGAGTGAGTCAACTCGCTCAGCGGACAGAACTCTGCGATCGAGAGCACCTGCGCGCCAGCCCTCCAGTAGCCACGATGAGGGCAGCCCAGTTCCTGACGGCTGTGGCGTTCGTGGCCCTGCACGTAGCTGATTGGACGTAATTAGCCTCTAAGCTCCCTGAGGGAGGGATCCTGGACTTCGGATCGTATGACCGAGCGTATAGAGAAAGATCGACTGCCTTGTAGCGTCAGAGCTGCCGGGCACGGCCAAGAAGCGTGCGCGTCCGCCCGGACGGCTATGTCGTCATAGGTATAAGTGAGGCAAGCTCAGGCTATCCTGCCTAGTCTCCTGGGAATAAGTCTACCAGCTCGGGTCAGCAGGGTCGGTAGGGGAGAGGTGACGGACGCCGTCCAAGAGCACAATGCCTCGCCAACTTCATCGTAGAGGCGTCAAGTTGGGGAAGCGGGCCATAGCGATGCTTTGACTGCTGCCCATGCGGAGACTCCAGCGTTGAGGGTCTGTCGCAACCGCCAAGGCGCCGGGGAAGGCGCTCCAGCGAGGCGGAACAGAGACCATCGCGGCAGCATGAGGACCTAGTAGAAAGCGGGAAGCAGTAGCGAGGGGTCCGTGGCCAGCTGAGGGGAAAGAGGTTCAGGACTGGTACCAGGGAAAGGGGCGACCAACAGGATGAGAGGAGGATCCTTCCCAGGCTAGGTCAGAGCGTTGGCCTCTCGTCCAGGGGGGCTATACCCCACGAAGGCACGGGGAAGCCAGAGGTCCCACCTTGCGGCGAACAGGTCCACTAAGCCATCTCGCCAGCGCGCCGATCCTCCGAAGGTATCCTGGAGCATTTCGAGTGAGGCAACTGGTTCCATCGGGAAAGGCTGGCTCAGACCTCCCACGAGCAGACCTCCTAGTCCGTGTCAGATCCAAGCCGTTCACGCTCTTGTCCGCGAGGTCCGGAGGCTAGGCTGGACCTCGAGAAGAACCACGGAAGTTGAGGGCGTAGCTACAGCAGCCGGGCTGTGAGACGACCGACGGAGAGTAGAGCCGACTTCCGAGCAGTGGCTAGGCCCTTCCACCGTGAGCACCGCCGCAGCAGTACCACCTGTCCAAACTCCGGCGTACCCCTGTGCGCCCCCTGGGGATGTCGAGTAGGTTAGGCACCAGGGAGACGGCGCTGCGCTTTGGTTCCACCGTGTCCATGGGTAGGTTGAGGACCCCTGGTGAATCCAACGGAACCGAAACAGGAGCGGAGACTCCATCAGCGGTGACTCCTCCTTCGCAGGTGAACCGAGGAACGTTGTGGAGGCCGAGTGCACGGGTAACTGGAGTCCAGGGTCGGCAGCTCCGGAAGAAGACGCAGCCCAAGATCTGGAGGCGGAGCCGAGGACCAACTGCGCGGACCGCATCCCATCGCCACTGGCCCCAGCGTAAGCGAACCAAGGTCCTAGCAGCCTCCTCCGGTCTGCTCCCCGAAGTGAAGTCCAGGAACTCCGAAGATCCTGGGTCAGCCAAGTCGTCCGCACAGGGGGTCCTTCCGCGGCCAGACGACCTGCCAGGGGCCAGGAGCCGTCCACTGGAGGCCGAAGTGCAGGGTAAGGAGCTCCCCGATCCCACGCCGTGTAGGGTGTTACGGACGAGAGAGGTCATCTAGTCCAAGAAGAGTCAGGAGCGGATCCACAGCCGGAAGGGGCAGGCAAACTCCTGAGACCTCCCGAGAACCGGTCCTGCCGAGGGAAGCCAACAGCTGACCACTCCAAGGAGGGCGAAGCAAGAAGCTCCGGGAACCGAGAGAAAAAGCGCAGGGTAGTCGAAGCGCCTGTCACGAAGTGCGGCAGCCGCGGCCGACTCCAAGCTGTAGTCGAGAGGGCACCAGTGGAGACAGAAGCCGAAGAGCTCGCAGACCTGTTTACCACCCGTGTGGAGGCAGAAGCCTTCCAACTGACTAAGTGTAATTTGGATCTCACGCGTAAAGGTCACCAGCTAGTGAGTAGTCAGATCTCCAAGGTGTATATAGTGTATAACTGTGTAGAAACGTGTACACGTAAGGGTAACCCAAGCAGATATGTGTACTTTAACCCCCAAGTGAAGGTAAAACAGGTCTGTGCTAGGCGAAGTAACGACAGCGTCCTCCCCGAGGATCCACCGGAGGGGGTCGAGCGTTCAGAAGTGGAGCGACTGCAGCCAGGAGCCCTGGGACGGAGCACGAAGAAGGGGAAAGGGCTGAGTGAGGGGGAGAGGAAAGGGACGAACGGCAGCCGGACGCGAAGGGGACCGACGAGCGAGACGGGACAGGATCCCTGGAGCGACGTGAAGAACGGCAACTCGTAAGCACGCCCGCAGTGGAGAGAGAGAGGGGAGTAGACGTAGAGTGTTGGAAGAGTGGCTCCAACGATGGCGAACCGTAGCGGACGAGCATCCCATGGAGCGGAGCGGTCCCTCCGTGCGAGTAGGAGTTTGAGAGAGGAGATCCGATGTTAAGTGCCGAGAGGATTCCAAATCGTGGCGTGAAGTGTACGCGTGCGTGAATGTCTCCGCGAACCGAGCTCTATGGCGAGGTGGGCTCGCTGCCAGCGAGGAGACTCCACGTAGGAGCCAGCGGGCTTACCAGGAGACGAGCGGGGATCGGCATTGGATCAAGGACGGAGTGGCGCACGTCCCTCGGCACCGAACTCCGTGCCGGTGCTGGTTTTCTGTCTGTCATAAGGATTGTTCTTGGTGCGTTCCCTCCTGGGAACGACCGCATCGATCAACCCACTCCCCGTACTGGAACGTTGCGACCGGCGTGGTGATCTCTCCACAAGAACGACAAGGACTCGAGCGGTAATAAACGGAGACTGGAACCCCTGTCTAGCCGGCTGGTCACCAACAGGACTCTGTAATCACTAGCAGCCGGCTCAGTGTGTCTCCCGACGAGCAGCGCTGTCCTGATGGAGCCCCCCCCCCCCCCCAGGGAGCGAGGGCGGAGCCAGCATACCCGCTCCGAGCGCGATAACCTGCGCTACGTCGTCGGCCGCCTGGACGGCTTCCCAGCTGACCTTGAGCGGTGTGTGGGTTCCGTACTGTGCGCCCAGCGGATTCCATTTGTGCCGAGACGATGCATGCGTGCGAGAATGTCTCCGCGAACCGAGCTCTATGGCGAGGTGGGCTCGCTGCCAGCGAGGAGACTCCGCGTAGGAGCCAGCGGGCTTTCTAGGAGACGAGCGGGGATCGGCAATGGGTCAAGGACGGATTGGCGCACGTCCCTCAGCACCGAGCTCCGTGCCGGTGCTGGTTTTCTGTCTGCCACAATGTTTGGTCCTGGTGCGTTCCCTCCTGGGAACCACCGCATCGATCAACCCACTCTGCACACTATACTGACGCGTCCGGCCTGGTGATCTCTCCGTCATCTCGTCGGAACTCGAGTGATCGTAGTACCGGGAACAGCAGCCGGTATTTCAGCAGGTCTGGAACCAGTCACAGGTGCCGGGCGAACTCGGCAAAGGAAGCCCCAAAGTAGCGCACAGCGCCGCTCAGGTCATGTGGAGCAGACGTCACACCAAGGTTCGGAGGTACATCCGGCACATGGTAGACAGACCTTGTGCGAGTCCGACGGTCACTGGAATCCTCCATGTAGTGTGCAGGTCGTCCAACGGCCACTGCAACATATAAAAACCGAAGGCACGCGGGCGTGGGCCTGAGGGACCCTGCCCTGGTAAGGTTAACCTTCGCAACACATCATGCACAACAAACTCAAGCATGTCATGACAAGTATAGGCCTGAAGCAAGCGGCAGGCACAGTAACCTTTGTCGGAGCGGTGCCCTCCGCTGAACACCGGCGCTGTACTATAGCGACGGGCCTCCAGGTGCAGCTTTGATCGTAGTTTTATGTTGCGTATATAGGCCATTAATCTCCTGTCGACCATAATTTGTATTCACATGCCCAAGCCTTAGTCAAGGAGGAATTTAACCAAGAGCATATACTAAAGTGTTCAGGGGACATAGGGCTGTCTTAGCACTCTGTTCCCGTCAGGTAGGTTCGGGTTGGGATGAGGTCACTGGCGCCGGCCCTTAGCTGCCTAGGCGACGGGCTCCACCCGTCCCAAATCAAAGTCCATTTTGTAGCTCTGTTCCTGTAACTGCGGAACGAGGGCGTGCATGAATGTGAGCAGCACCTGTGGTGGCAAGACATTTTTTTTTTTTTTTTTTTTGTTTTTTGTTTTGTTTTGTTTTGTTTTGTTTTTTTTTTTTTTTTTTTTGTTTTTGCTGTTTATGACTTTCTTCTATTACAGCCACAAAAAGGTCATCTTGAACCTTAACAAACGGCAGCAAGGCGTGGCGACCAGTGGCCCTGCGCTCAAGTGGGCATAACACACGACACCCAAGAACTGAAACATGTGATGCCAAGTATAAAAGTGCACCAGGATGTTCACCCACCAGCCAAATTGTGTACCTAACAAGCCCCCGTGTAAGGTAAACAGGTCCGCATTACGCATAACAACAGTCATTACGTGACCGACACAGTACCGAAGTAAGCGTTGGCTCTCGCCACACTCACCAACGTAATGCGTCAAGGAATGGCTGGAGCATAACACATTCCCCGAACCCCACAAGGTACAAAAGAGTAGGTAAGGAACAAGTGAGTAGGTAAGCGCCAGAAATATGGTTAGACTTAACTTTCACCGATCTTTCACACCACTCCTATTCCATTAAAGGTTTTAACCGCGAGGAAAAAGGTGCTCTGCATCGCTAGACGCCATCTTGGAAAACGAAGCTGACCATCTGTGGATCTGAGCCGTTTAAGAAGGACCGTTCCAGATTAAAAACGTCTCATTTATTTCCTCACGCGTAAATGCCCTCTTTTTGAGAAAGGGAGATTTTGACCCTGTTAATAATAATGCCACACCAACACGGAAGGAGAGACAGAGGGAGCGGGCGCGAGGCCCGCCAAGTAAAAGTCAAGAGTCTTGGCGCCAAGCAACAGAAGAAGAACGCCTACGTGCCCGCTCAACCAGTGCCCAGCGCGGGGACCGGCCGAGGGCCAACCCAACTACCTTACCTTTTCCCGGAGCGGGACCGGGGAAGGGGGGAGAAATCTCAACCAAGGCACGCGCGGCGAAGTCACAGCGAAGCACCCAGCACAGCCCAGGCAGACAAGCAGCCAAGGGGCAGCTGCCAACGAAGAGGGGACACCAGAGCCCCGCAAGGCACAGGGAGGACGGACGAAGAAGAAGCCAAGCGAAGAACCAAGGCCGTCGACGACCGGCGAACCGGTCGAAAATCCCAAGTCCGTAGGCTAGAGCAAACACGTCTGAACAGCGTAAGCCTAAGTAGACTGACTGACGGACTATGGGTACTCTGTCCCGGATGGGGAGTATCGGGAGATAACTCTCGGCCCCCTCGGGGTTCCCCGAGTGCCTCCCGGGTTGTGTGGTAACACAACGAGCTCTTAGGCTAGAATTGCGTAAGTAGTAGACACCTCCCATAAGGTCATGTCATCGGTAATGTTTTTGAAGAAACAAATCCCACCACAGTTCACATGGGGACTTTGTCAGTTATTTCTCCACTTGTTACTATCAAAAGCTTGAAGTCACGACATAAACATCAACTTGGTTATGATTGTCTGTTTAAATATTTGTTCTCGGTGCCTCTCGGCAGAAAACACTAACATTGGGCGTCAAACACTTGTGGTACATTATATTGTTGCATTGGGCTATTTTCAGTACTAGTAAAATTTTCAGTTTGGCTAGTAACATTTTCAGTTTGGCTAGTAAAACTTTGAAGTCACTAGCCAAAGGCTAGTGGGAAAAATTTTAGACTTTCAGGGCTGAAGGCTCACGTGCATGAACAGTCCAGTTCCGAAGACTAGGCGACTTTAGTAGACTTAACCGTAGACCGCCACAGGCGACTACAGTCAGCACGGAGGGGTCATGTCAAAGGGACCATATTTTTCTCTAAAATGTATTTTTAAAAAAAATACTTACCAATGACATTACTGTCTAGAAGTGTCTACCTACTTCTTCTTCTTCTTCTCGAACGCCGTCACACTTGGAGTTTGGCTCTCAAAATGAAATCTGTGGTCTTCTGTAGCGCCTCCACAGGCCCGTACAGTTTCTCTTGTAGAGTGGCGGGCTTCGGCCATATCTCCTCCCTCAGCGGCTGGTGGTTCCCACAGTCCTGGAGGATGTGCTCTGCGGTCTGCTCTGCTTCTCCACAAGGGCACAGGGGAGATGGCACGAGGTGGAAGCGTCTGTGCAGGTGGAAATTGAGTCGGTTGTGCCCGGTCCTCAGACGAAAGATGGTCACCTGCTCTTGTCTGGACAGCTGATGGTAACTGTCTAGGGGCCGTTGTGGTGGTCTGTACACAGACTTAATGATGGTCTTCATCTCTGTGAAGCTGACTCCATTTTCATCTTGTTCTTTCTCTGCGCCCACTTTTGCCATTCTGTCAGCTTCTTCATTGCCGTAGATGCCACAGTGTGAAGGGATCCACTGCAGCACCAGTCTGGTGCACTTGATGTTTTGCAGTGCCTCTTGTAGACGTGGCAGTTTGCTTGCTGTTGCTGCCTCAAGGACAGACATGGCATCAGTAAGGAAGACAATCTGGGCATCAGGGTCTGCAGTGCCACTAAGGGTGTTAGCTGCGCGGACTAGGGCTTCCACCTCAGCTCTGTAATTTGTGCAGTGAAGGCCTGTTGGTACTGCCTCTGCCTGCCATTTTCCGTTTGGGTACTGAATGTACACCCCAGCCCCTCCATCCTGAACTGCATCTGTGGCTGATCCATCGGTGTATGCCCGTATCCATGCTTCCTGGGGATACTTTTCTTCGAGCATGGCCAGTGTCAGGGCTTTCTTGCTCACAGTGCTGTGCTCATCTCTGGTGGTGATGTAGGGTACCGTGGAAGAGATGGTGATGTTTTCTGGCTTACTTTCCCAAGGTGGAACGTCGCTAGCAGGATTCAGAGCCTCTACCTGCGCAGGCAGCTTTGCCTGGTGTTTTCTCTGCAGTGCTCTCGTCTCCTTCACAAAGCTTGATCTTTTCAGTCTCCCTGAGGTTGGTTGTTTCATCCTAGCGTTCATAGGATGGTCTTTGGAAGACTTGACCTTTGTGGACTGTATCAATGCTTTGCAATCTCTTCTCATGCGCAGGGGTGGGATGCCCGTTGTCTCTTCCATCTTTTCAATTGGTGTGGATCTCATTGCGCCGGTGATGATACGCAGTGCCTGGTTCTGAACTCTGTCAATGGTCTGCTGGTGTGACTGGGCTGCCGTCAACCATGCATTAGATCCGTACTCAAGGTGTGGTCTCACTGTGCCTTGATATACATTTTTGAGGATCTTTTCATTGGCTCCCCATTGTGTTCCAGCCAGTTTTCTCATGATGTTCAGTTTTCTTCTAGCTTTCGCTTCTGCATTCCAAATGTGCGGCTTCCACGTCAGCCTCTTGTCAAGGGTGACTCCCAGGTATGTCTGTTGGTCTTCATACCGCAGCGGGGTGTTGCCCAGTGTTAGGTTGCCAGCCTTTGCCTTGTTGGAGAGAGAGAAGAGTGTGGCTGATGATTTTTCTGTGTCGATGGTCACACACCAGTTGTTGGTCCAGTCTGTCAGCCTGTCCAGGGCTAGCTGCATCCTGTATGTAGCAGTTGTTGCATACTCTTCTGTGCACCAGAGTACCAGGTCGTCTGCGTACAGGGCTGCGTGTACTCCTTTTGGTAGCTCTGGCACAAGGTCGTTGATGAAAAGTATGAACAGTGTCGGTGACAGGACTCCCCCCTGTGGCACCCCTGACGCAACAGCACTTTTTGGCCACAGTACCCATCCACTGTCACACGGGCTCTGCGATTGTGCAGGTATGACTTGGTCCACCGGTACATATTCCCTTGGATGCCACTGCGAAGGAGTTTCACAAGGAGACCATCCTTCCACACCTTGTCGAAAGCCTTCTGTAGGTCGTGTCTACCTACTCAATTTCAGCCTAAGAACCTGTTGTGTTTCTACACAACCCGGGAGGCACTCGGGGAACCCTGACTAGGGCCAAGAGTTGCCTCCCGCCCCTGCCCATCCAGTCACGCACCACGTGGCCCAATCAGTCATGATACTTAGCTTACCAGCGGCAAGCGGGGCAGGTGGGAGGGTCCTCTGAGTAATGTCATTGGTAAGTATTTTTCGAAAAAATACATTTTAGAGAAAAATTAATTTGTTTCCTCAAACACATTACCGATGACATTACTGTCTGGAAGAATTGCGAAAAAGAGGAGGGTGCCGCGCCCAACTTACCCCCTGAGAGGGCTTAAGAAAACTCCCGACAATATCAGCTAAGTTCATACCTACGGCGCCGGGAGGGAGTGTTGTGCTGCGGAGATGTCCCCCACCAGGGCGAGGTTGTCTCGCTGGCCTGACAGATCCCTGAGGTAGAAGCGGGCGAAGGTTGATTCTGCGCGCCAGCCCACTGCTGCCATGATGTCTTGAACAGCACAGTTGCGATCGAAGGCGACGCTCGTGGCCATGGCTCAAACCTCATGTGCGCGTATCTTGAGCCTCTTCATACCGTCTGGGGAAAGGTCCTGGTAGGCCGACCGTATGACCCAGCGTAGCCAGGAAGATATCATCTGGGCTGTTATGTCGTTTCTGCCTGGGGCCAAAGGCAGAAAGAGGCATGACTGACCTCGACGGACGGGCTTGGATCTGTGTAGGTAAACGCGTAGGGCGTGCACAGGATCTTGCTGCCTCGGTTGGAAGGCAGAACTTGTGAATATTGCTCGGCCACTGGAAGTCGCCTTCCAGTATTACTAGGCAGGCATTGTCATGGAACCCCCAGGGAAAGAGGAAAAGAGGCAGGCTGAGAAACACCTGACGTCGAGACCTCCAAGCAGACATCAAGAGACTGGGAACAGAAATCGAAGGAGAAGCACAGGACAGGAGTCCCTGGAGGTCTCTCGTCGACGGCCTATACCCTGGGAGGGGTGACAGGCGCAAGTAACTGGAAGTCGCCACACCGCTGGCAAGTGAGCACCTGGCTACTGCAACTGCACTGCAAGGCCCCGCCAACGAGAACGAGAGACCGGCGCGAAGCTGTATGATCGAAAACAAAGCCTCAAACCGAAGCAGGCACCCGGTCCAGGGGCCGGATGAGGGTTGGGACCAATACCTTACCTCTCCTGAGTTGCGGGGACGGGGAAAGAAACCTCCATGGTACCCACAGCGAGCGTCAGCGGAAGAAGTCCCGGGCGGGTCCGCGACTCGAAGTCCGCACTCAACCACTGAACACACCACTGAAAGGAGAGCCAGAAACCACAGCCCCCCAGAAGCACGAAGCACCGTAATCCAAAGCACAGAAGGGAACACAAAAGCGCACAAAGTCCAAGGAAAACAGTAATCCAAAGGCGACCGGCCCTTTAAGAACTGGTGAAAACCGGTCCAGGACCTGTAGCAGACTTGCCTACCTGAAAAAACTGTTGTCAGTACTCCAGGCAGTTAAAAACCAGATTATGGCAGTTTTGACCAGTTTTATTTGTAAACCGGTAAAGATACTACTACTGCTACTATGCATTTTGCTATAAAAGGCGATGTATTTTTACAACATGCCAGCCATAAATGAGAAAAAATCATTTTCATGATATACTTTCATTTAATTCAATTGCGTTTATATGTAGGCCTACTTTGTGTTTTGTTTTTTTCCTCTTTCCTTTGATTTTTGCCCCTTTTTTTTTGCTTTGTTAATATAATTAGAATGACACTTGCCGACTTGGTCACTTTACTGAAGATCGTTTGGTTTTTTTACAAACAGTCTATACATGGTGAATAAAATGCTGCTTAAACCAACCTTGTGCTGTCTGACCTGACTGTTTTGACCTGAGCAGCTGAGAACATGCCTCTGATCGATGCTGAACCTTTGGCAGCATTTTTAATCTTGGCATGGACATTGGAGGAAATATGTCTCTCACAATCATTTCGACCACCATGTGCAACCGTGAAATCTGTTTGGCACAATATGCATCACGCAAAATCCTGATCTTTTGACGATACAGTCAAACAAGGCCACTTTTCATTGTATGCTTTCAAAAAGCTGTGCTTTCGAGCAATCTGCTTGGCAGTTCGTCAGAAGAATGATCAGCATCACGGCTTCGTTTCATTTTTGGCTACTATGAATAACTATCGGATAGGATAGTATTCTTTCTCACTGGTGTAAATCAAATGGCATCGAAAGCTAAACTATCCAAGGGAAGCAGTCACTTTCATAGCGCACCCCCCTCTTTCCTATCTATTTTTTGTGCTTTGGCCAAAATAGACCCATGATCACTGGTCGATCATGCACAATTCTCTCCCCTGACAGTGCTTTTAACTACTTTACTTTGTAATCTTCCTAAAATATTAGCACTGGCAGTCTCCCTTTTTCTTTTCATTTATTACTACAATATCGACTGCAACCCCTTCCCCCCTTTTAGTAGGTTCTCTCTTAGGGTGCATGGAAATTTGGCTCTAAGTGGAGGCATGGAATGTATGCCCCTGCAGACACCACAATAAAATGTCTTTATCCAAGAGAAGTAACAACAAACTGAGCGTCTTTTAATAGAAAAAAAAAAAAACACAAAAAACGTAGTGACCGTATTTTTAACGACCTGACCAGATGATCGTATTCTCAGGCTAAAATCCGTATGAATACGGCCAACTACCGTATGGTAGGCAAGTCTGCTGTAGGCTACACACATCTGAACAGCACGAGCTAAGTAGAATGACTGACTGGGCCATGTGGTGCGTGACCGGATGGGCAGGGGCGGGAGGCAACTCTCGGCCCTAGTCAGGGTTCCCCCGAGTGCCTCCCGGGTTGTGTAGGAACACAACAAGTTCTTAGGCTGAAATTGAGTAAGTAGTAGATACTTTCAGACAGTAATGTCATTAGTAATGTTTTTGAGGAAACAAAGTTAAATTTAAACCATTCAGCTCTGACACAATACAACAGGAAAAACTAAACAACCATAGCCATTCAAGGGTGGTGCCAGAATATAATTTCCTGACACCTTTCCTCACAAAAATGCAAGTTTCACAAGTTGAAACACTCCTACCTAGCGCACTATCATCGTGACGACCGGGTGCAAAAGGCGCAGTGGGAAACCTCTCTCTCCCACCATGTCTGGGTGGGTGGGGAACAGCAGACACTGGCGGGAATGGCATCTGGGGTGGAAAACCATCTGTCCCAATGGGTGGGTGTGGGGGACCACCCTGGGGTGGCCAGAATGGCTGAAAGTTGTTGCCCATGGAACCTGAAGCACCCTGTAAGGACACAAAATGATGAACATTTTAACCAATCAACCCGGACACGTCCACGAGATAAGGATCACCCATAACAGTTCCAAGGGTGGTGCCAGAATACAGTTTGGATCCTGGTGGCACAAAGGTATGTATTTTGGATCACCCTTGAACCATCATGGTCCAGTTGTTTCCTGAACTATATCAATACTGTTTTCAGAGGACAAGGCGCAAATTTGGGACGTTCATCCTCAAAGATCAATGTGTCAACCCCTTGACTGTCAGTAGCCATTTTTTAATGAAGATTATTACTGTAGAAATCTTTGTGACAAAAACTGCTAAAGCCAACCAATGCCCAAAGGGTAACATTCCCATGACTGCAGCCCATTAACCCATAACATACCGAGGCCAAAAGCTTCAAATTTGTACGCTGCCATATGCAAGCTACATTATAGTACTTACAGGTACAGATATAGACCAATGGCTTTAGTTCAAGGGTGGTGCCAGAATAGCTTGGCGCCTAGAGGCCCCAAGCTATTCTGGCACTACCCTTGAACTATTTTAGTCAAACTTATTTCACACACTGGTGTATTCTGAATGATAAAGAGTTAACATTACCACTAGCTTGTTGCACAAGGGGTTAAAAAACAACGCAGACAGCTCCATGGGGCAGAACACTTACTTCATCATATAGTGTCTACAAGGTAACATTACGTTTTCATGGATGACAGTGCACAAAAACTGAAATGGTTGAAAAGGTCCACATACTAAATATGTCCCCATGATCTGAGGACAGCAAGAGAAATAAATTCTCATGAGCCCTGCTCATGAGAATGTACGTTTCTTGCAGATCAAACAGGCTGTAAATGTTTGGTCTGAATCAAACTGCTGAATTCAGCTTCCTAGAGTTTCGAAAAAAAAACAAACAACTGAATCAGACTTAAGGACTGAAGACTGTGCTGTTTATAAGTGAGACGGTCTACACACCTGGAAAAATACGTCTCCCCCTGATGGGTAGTTAAACTGACTCTTGTCATTGAAGTTGGAATCTTGACTGAAGTCAAAACTGTCCTGCAAACAGCAAAGATGGATGCACGATATGACAGCCCTGAAAGCTATGCAGGTAAGATTGCATTACTGAAACATCAGTGTTCCTGATAACGTACAGCTCTGCATCTGAGCGTGAGAAGCTAATCTGACACTGTCCCAATGGACCCTTTATCATGGTCAATCCAGATTCTGCTGTAGGGTTAAATGGGTTAATCAGACCTGTCAACACAACCAACTCAAGCCACCCTTGATTTCTGGTCTCATGGTCAAAATCTCTTTGCCTGAACAAAATCTTTATGAAACATTCAGAATTATCTATCATTACAACTCATTATAAACCTAAAAAGTGTGCCATTACCCCTATGTGACGCATGAAAAGGTAAGAAGAAGAAAGGAATGGAACAGGAGAATTACCTTACACAGGTGCCTATAGTCATTGCACTGAAGTATGGGTTGTGTTTTTTTCAGATGATATGAACAAAACTGTAATGGAGTGAAAAGCGTGTACGTGCCAGCATCAACAGACTTGGTAAGGTAAATCCTCAGGGCTCCCGTTTTCAAAGCAGCCTATAGGGTCAGATCGCGCAGGTGTACCTTCGGTTTAGCTGCAGAGCATGCGGCGCTATGCTTTCTTGCTGATGGCTAGGATTCAAAGGACTGCGCACCTGTTTATAAAGGACAGCTGATGGTTTAACCCTTTTAGCCCCAGATCCCTACAGCAGGAGATGGCTTGACTGTGATAATTCAAGGGTAGCGCCAGATTAGCTTGGCGCTTCAGGCGCCAAGCTAATATGGCGCTACCCTTGAATTATCACGGCCAAGCCATCTCCTGCAACTGGTACATAGTCGTTAGGCAACACTGCCAAAATTTGAGAAATGTAACCTTGGGGCTAAAAGGGTTACAGGGTCTGTATACCTCCAGTTAAACATTTGAAAGGGTCAGAAAATTTGATCAGTAAAACTGAATCATTTGCATGTTCTTTAAATAAATCGGATGCAGATGCATTCTAACTACCACTTAGTCACATTTTCAGTACATGATTTTGAACTTTGTTCTGTCATGGACGAACAGAAACGGGAACCCTGCTAATGTACTAACGCACAATGAAGAGAAACAGCAGGCGTGGTAGACTACGAAATAAGAGACTTACTGAAGCCCGATAGTGCTGATTATTGTATACCTGACTATTGTCCCCTTGCCAATCCCCCTTCGTGGGCGCTACCCATGAGCTGCCCCAGTCACCGCCCTGTGAACCTGGTCCCACTGGTGTGGGTAGCAGTGGAGCTTGTCTGGAAAATCCTGTGCGAGCAAAGAAAGACAGCAAAATCTGATTATATTATATATAGCTGTACAACACAGGCAAAAGAACACTCTACTGGATGCATAGCTTGAAGCTGAATAAATATCCATCACACGGCTGTGTAGTTTGCCAGATTTCGCACTCTTTAGTTTGTCCCACCAGATGCTGCTGTGGCATGCAGCCGCCACTCCCCGCTGCGAGCAGGCTATCTAGGTCACTGGCTGGCGCCAACTATTCCTTCTATAATCTCTGTAACGGACTACTGATGTGTGGTGTGTTTGCCTGTGTTT
Organism: Semisulcospira habei; assembly: GCA_036245525.1. Taxonomy (NCBI): domain Eukaryota; kingdom Metazoa; phylum Mollusca; class Gastropoda; family Semisulcospiridae; genus Semisulcospira; species Semisulcospira habei. Next base: position 196,472,581 of record BTPG01000006.1, read on the forward strand.
AATCTTCTCTATCTCCTATTCAGAGCTTTTCTGCATGGAACCGTTTGACACACTTCAGTACTGTTGTCTGCTGGTTTCTGTGTTGGTGGTATTATTCGGGTTACGCTTTTATTAAGGGTGCAATCCGAGGATAAAGACAGGTACCGTGTTTGTGTGTGACTAAACAATAAGTTATTGGAGCCTCACAGTACTGAGTAGTTCTGAACATTCATTCTCTGTTCTGGAATACTTTTGGTATTGTGTAATCCCTGTGATTTATGCTCTGCTTATAGCCTCCAGTATTCTCTTTGAAACTGTTCAGTAATAGTATCAGGTATTAACTCTTGTCTGCTCATTTATATTATCGTGGTTCCTTTGTTCCAAATGGTGTAGTCTAAGGAAAAGACTGTACAGTTATGGTGGGAATACTAAAACATTCACAAGAAACTGTTGCACACACAAAAGTCTTCCACTTAAAAAATTCTCTATCTAGAGTATGTGGAGGAAGGTCAAAACGAAGATTCGATGAAAAACCAATCAAACTGTGTGAAATGTATATAACTGAGCTTCAGGAAATACATGGAAACACTGTAAATGAAACTACTGAGTGGACTGTTTTACTCAAATTCGTTTTGTTTGAAATGTTACCAAAGACTAATGAAACTGAAAAAGAAATCATCTGTTCGCACTCTTGATTCAATTAAAAAACTGTATTCACCCCTAAAAGGGAAATTCTAAAAACTGCTAATATAAAGGAACCACCAGTGTACTGTGATATGCTTAGGACCCGTTACTTGTGTTGGTGTTGATATAAAGGCCCGGTGTGATGTGCTTCAGACCTGTTATTTGTGTTAATGTTAATATAAAGGAAACAGTGTGATGTGCTTAAAACCTGTTACTTGTGTTAGTGGTTATGAATTTATTGTGTAAACCCAAGTGTACGGCATAAACACAGTACAGTACTACACAAATGCTGGGATCAGCATGTTTGTGTTGATCGTCTTGATGGACCTAACGGATTACCAGCTTACCAGCTTCTCAGCAGTGGAGTATTTTATGACGCTTGTGTTGCTCTTGCAGGAAAGAAACCCGAATTCTAGTAAGTGATAACAACAGAGGCTAGAATGCTGTGTAGATACATCAACTTTTCATCCCACAGAAAAATGACATGCACATCAGATTGAGCTTGAAAGTTAATGCTTTTTTTGTCAGTGCATGTTCATTGTATTGCAAATATGAAATGTAACTGCTCTTGAAGATGTGCTGGTAGTAAGCAGCATGGGCATGTTTAGTATGAAAAGAAAGCAAATTTTATCAGCTACAAATTTACACTCATGTTATAATGACATTCTTGAGAAAAAAAACACATTTTGTGAATGTTCAGTTACTAACACTTTTAAGCGTTTCCGCTGCAGCGCGCTGGTAGGCGGCTGTCGGCACGTACACATAGTGTAGGGTAATGGAAGAGTACTCCTTTCTAGGACCATGAACAGCTCTCCTACTCTGCCTGAAGAGGTGCGCGCTAATGATTAATTGCCCCCACGCCCAGAAACTGCCACAGATGGCTTATCTTGCACTCAGTGGCCCCGGTCCGCTCCTAAAAAGTCCTAACTAAAAGTGTGGTTCTGCACAGCCGTGATCAGCAAAAGGTATGGATTCCCATGAGCCAGCATGAAAGACATCTAAAAATAAATTCTGCAAATTCTCAAACAGGTAATATACTCCTAATCTAGGGTATATAAATACAGCATAGTTACCTAAGTCAGTCTTAATAATAATAATAATAATACTGGTTATTATACAGGCGCTTTTACCCAATTCTGCAAATCAGCTCAAAACGCCGCGAACCGAACCCAACACGCACGCTCATGTGAAACACGCATTCACTCTGAAGACAAACACAGTACAAGACAGACACAGAACATTCACGTGGTGCAAAGGGACATCTCATCTGCTGAGGTTTCAGAAATTTTGATCGCTTGCATTTTAAATTTATAAATTGGCCTGAAATCGGTACCCTCTGGCTGTCAGTAGTGTGTCTTGTCAAGGTGATTCCTGCAGGAATCACATCAACCAAAAGCATTACCGACAGTCAAAAGGCTAGACTAGAAAAATGTTTACTTTTGTACTTGTATTCAACTTGTCACAAAAGTTAAAGTTTTAAGCATGAATATACAATACAAATGTGCATATCAGGAGCCCTTAGAGCTCCTGCTAATTCACAGTTGTATATACAAACACTTTGTTCAAATACCCTGTTTGAAAGAAAAACTGAGCAAGTATGAACATAATGTTAGAAGTAAAGGGCTGCCTTAACTGGGCGAGACAAACCTGAACCTCATCTCAGCGAGACACCCGAACTACCCCTTGCCCTTAATTACGTTCGGCGAACCCTCCGAGACAAGATCGGCGAGACCCCCCGAGACGTGTCTCGGGCCAGCCTTTTGTCTTGCCGATCACGCGCAGCAAACCTGCCCGAGACACTCTGAAAAGGTGAACGCTCTTTACTGCCGGAAAAAAGATTTTCAGTCAAAATGGCGAACCTGCAAGAATCCCTAGTCGGCATTGATTTATCTGAAGAAGATTGCGTAGTCTTTGTTGAAATTTGGGAGACTTTTCCTATGTTGTGGGATCCAAGGAACCCCAAGTTCAAGAACAAACGAACCAAGGCCAGGACACTCTGTAAAGATGTGTTTGACATCGCACACTACATGATGCAATCGCCTGTTTATCGGCTGGCCGTACACACTTCAGCGACACAAGTCAGTCTGAATTTTTTATGTCTAGTTCATGTGTGTTTCGAGGACATTTTGTTTTGAATTGCCGGTACTCCTCATCGTCAGCGGACCAAACCGTGGAGATGTAAATTTAATGTAACGCCAAAATCTGCATCTTCTTCTAATACACAGACGCCATTGTTGCTAATAAACTTCCGTCTGGTTTGGCGCGGCTAAAAATAAACCCAATTAAGAAACGAAAAGAGTTTGCCGTGTCTTCTGTCTCGTCTGGTCTCAGGGAGACCCAATTAAAAAAAAAAACCGCATTTTGATCAAACGACGAACCTCGGTTCGCCGAGACATCGTCTTGTTCAATTAAGGCAGCCCTTTAAGAACAATTATTTATGGGCGACAGTGCGAAGAAATGAAATTATCATTATGGTCCGTGATCTATGCCCCATGACAGGTTTTCTGGTATTTTGCAAAAACTACACTTCAATTTTCTGACGAAGAATGCATGCATCACATGAACAGTTGTGTGTGTTTGTCGGGAATATGTGATGTATTGTGACTTGAACAAATAAATCAATAAAGAAAGAATTGTGTTAATTTTATGGTTTTAAATCGTGTTTTTACAATCCCGCTCGAAAGAATGTAGACCGACAGACTCTCCCGCAGCTTAAGCGTGTGATTAATTTTACCACGGCATACTCCTGAACGCTCATGTTTCTGTTTCACTTCATTTCAACGTCAACCTCCTCGACAAAGGTTTTGCGGGCTTCAGCACACCGATATAACACGATTGTTAACCTACTAGACCTGATTTTAGCACCCACGTGTTCGAAACGTGTGTCAGTCTTCAAAGCGATCGATCGAGATCGCCTGTAAACAAAGGGACTGAGAGCTTGCTAGCTTTCCGGTTGTTGCTTTCAGGTATAATTTAATCGTAAAACTAAAAGATTCAAGTAGAATTATTTCCTTAAACCCCGTTTTGGTTTCCTTTTTGTTTAGTACTGCTCACTCACCTCGTCATCAGACTACAAATTCTACGAGCGACATCTAGTTTTGACGAACGTTTTTCGGTCGTGTTTTCCGGATATGACGTCATTGCCGATGTTTTAAGAGAGCGCGTCCCATGTGTAAACAGCGTTGTCGAGTGATTTGCGAAAGGTTTGCAAATCTTTTAGGTATTTTGGAGTTTTTTAGTGTCAGTCTCTATCGAGCGAATGCTTCTGTTTTTCTCCAAAACCGTAGGCGCCCTCTTCCCATTATGATAGGTTTATAAACATTTCTCACTGTGATACTTCAAGATCTCGAGCTCTTTGTCGTTCGTGAGCGTATATAAAACTGCCAACAAGGTTTGAAGACGAAATATCACTTCAAAATTATGAAAATTGACCAAAAGGCGAGTTATTGTCGCTCAGCGAATGTAGACTGACGGAAGTGGACGAATCGCCAGTAAAGTGGGACATGCCAAAACAAATACCAGAAAACCTGCCCCATGATCTATGACCATCAAGAGATAGAATGATCACAAGCCTCTTTGGATGCAGGGGCTCATGAGAATTTACATCTTTTTGCAAATGGAAAAGCTGGCCTAAAGTGTTGTTCTGTCTGGATCAAAAAGCTAATATTTAGCTTTCTGGGATTTTAAAAAACGTGTCCCCAGGACTGAAGACTGTCACCCATGCAGTCATTTCAAGTGTGCGTCTCACCGGAGGTGCTGCTCCCAGTCCCATCTTCTCCGTCTGAAATATCCATACTGTTTTCATCTTCCTGACTGGTGATGGTGGTAGCCTGGGACTGGGGCTCAGATGGTGGGGCAGAGTCCTCCGCAGGAGGGGGTGGAGGTGGAGGAGGGGGTGGCTGTGACAATGTTTCAGTCTGCAAAGTCTCCACTGCCTCACGCTGTGCAATCCACTGCTTGGCCAGCGACGCCCAGTCCACTGAAAAAAATACTTTAACAGTAACATGGGAAATACTTTAAAATAAAATATATTACACACTTTTTGGATACTGGAACACAAACTAATGTACACAATACAATTCCTTCTAATGTAACAAACCACAAACCAAAAACAATAAACCAAATTTCTTTGTGAATTAGGCACAATGGTCATGAGACTATGCGTATGACTAACTCCAAGCACAAATAATAAATGAGACGGTCAAATTACAAGAAAACCTGTTCCAAACAGGTATTGTAACACAGCAAATACACTTACCCTGATCATGAGGCACATTTTGATAAGCAGACTGATGAATGGGCCATGACCCACCCCAAGGGTTGGCCCACATTATGTCCACTAGCGTAAAACCTGCTTTGGACAGGAAACACCATTAATGATGTGGCTGTAACAGAAGTCGTAACATGGAAGATTCTGGCACACAAACTGGCATGCTAAATGCAGAGAAACATTCATTTGTGCTTCAAGTTCAATGCACAATAAAATTTGTACAACACAGAATGGAGTAGATGAAACAAAAGGAAGGAACTTAGGAAGTGAGCCGTGTCATTTTGACAAGAGGCCACATTAACCTTTGGCTGCCAATCCAATGTGTAAAAGGGTAGAACCTTAACTCTACAATTACCACACTGAAGACTAACAAAATATATGAACACAAACCGATTAACAACCAAGCTCAATGGTATTGTTTGTGCATGTGTGCTCAGAAGTACCCCAAGGAAATGGCTGACCTATATGTGTACGAAGTGTCAACGCGAACAAGAAAAATTTTGTGCATTTAAAAGATGGATAAGTCGTGTTAGACAGAGGTGTAACTGCGGTTTGTTCATTTGCTGTCAGATGTTTAACATAATCGGTCGGCTTGCTGCGAGTTCACGGTAACGGGCAGTAAACAATACATTTCATTTACTCATTCGACCAGTTATTTAACCAGAGTGCAAAAACAAAAAAATCAGTAATGCATTCTCACATAAAGGTGTCCAAAGATTTCACATTTATTTGTTTTTGGGCAGGTTAATCTACAGTACATGAAGTGTTAATCCAGTCCTTGAAAGTTGGCACACTCAGACCTTACAGTTTTCGAACTTGTTAATTGCGAATAATTTCCTCTTCAGACACCGCCCTTTAGCAGTTGAGAGCTCCAGAAATCATCAGGTTGAACGTTCCTGAGCAACGTCGATAAAAAGACTACCTTTTAACACAAATGTCTTCTTTTCCGTAGGGTTGCGACAAACATGGCGCTTGCTTTCCGTCCCACAAAGCAACACCCCTCGATTCATTTCCGGTGTTCGTCTGCTGTTTCCGGTGTCCTCTTGACAGGAGAAATCGAGAGAAACATGTTACCTTTGTGCCGATCGTGTCGAGAAGCGGTTCTGTTGCATGGTTTTAAACATTGTACATTGTCTGTGCTGGCAAGTGTACGCCCCAATGTTTTGTTTCGAACTAGTGCATGTGAACAACGACGGCGAATGTACAGTGTGCAACGTCCTCTGAGCTTGACAGTTCACCAATGGTGCAAGGAGAGGAAAACAGAGGCTTGTAGCACATATTCACACAGAACAACAAGTGGGGTTTCTTTCAGTTCATCGACACTCAGGTATCTCCACCCATTCTTCCACACACACTGAATGAGAGATTTTGTTTCTGTATGACATAAGAATTTTATTTTGTATGACATCTCATTGTTCTGTCGTCTGTAGGACGAACTTTTCCTTACAAACGCTTTCACAAACGTTTTCACTAACATAACCACCTCGAAGTTAAGTTGGATCACATTCTATTTATTTTCTTGTTGTGTGCTTACTTATTTCATACCTCAGGCACACGAAAGATACTTTTTCACGATGTCACAGCACAAGAGAAAAGGCTCATCAAGCGGCAATAGCAAAAAGCATTCAGGCGCCCTGGTTAGTGGTTGTGTCTGTCATGTGAACTGAAAATGCGATTGATGATAGTCAAGGAGATGCTAGCATCAAGTGCTTTCTGTGCAAAGAATTTTGCCACAAGATGTGCTGTGGTTTGACCACAGCACAGTTCAATGCTTGCAGGGGTTCAAACAATCAAAGCTAACACTGCAGTGGACGTGTGAACCTTGTGGGGACAAAGAGGTTATTGTCAAGTCTCAAATTGAGGCCAAGCTGGATGGCATCTTTCAGCTGCTAAGAACTATGACTGACAGACTGGAATATTTGGAAAGTGTGCATAAGAAAGAAAACATTGATAAAAGGATTGATGAGACCATTGAACATAAAGTTAAGGAATATATGCAGGAAGCAGAAGAGAGAGGAAGAGAAAGCTGAACATAATTGTGGCAAATCTGAGTGAGAGTGATAGAGAGACAGTGGATGAAAGGATGAGAGATGACAGAAACAGGGTGCGAGAGCTGGCAAGAAAGATGCCAGATGTGGATGCAGATGAAATAGATAGCCCAGTCAGGCTGGGGACCTTCAAAATAGGACAATTGATTCCAATTTTTGTACCGTCATATACAGTAATGTCGATTGTTTGTTAAATAAAAGGAGTGAAATTTTAACAAGGATTGATGATATAAAGTTAATTGATTCCAATTTTTGTACCGTCATATACAGTAATGTCGATTGTTTGTTAAATAAAAGGAGTGAAATTTTAACAAGGATTGATGATAAAAGTTAATAAAGCCTGACATCATTGGTCTTACTGAAGTAAAGCTAAAAATCAGATCTATACCCCACTGGATTCAGAATACACATTACCAAATTATATGTTTTTTTAACACAAACTCTAAGAGAGGAGTTGCCCTTCACTTTAACAAAAAGTTAAATGCTCAAGAATGTAAAACATTGAATAATAGTAAGTTTGAAGAGAGCTTGTGAGTTGCTTCTGGTGAAAAAATTCTTGTTGGTTGTGTGTATAGAAGCCCCAGCTCCACAATTGAAAACACAGATTATTATTACAACTCTTACGATCTGAGGAGATACAAACATATGACAAAATTTGCATTTTCGGAGAATTTAATTTCCCACATGCAGGATGTGTTGGCTCCTGAACAGGTGAGAAAAATAATCAAATTGTTGAGTGCATATAAAGGGCGCCTTCCTGATTCAGATGGTGAAAAATCCAACAAGACATAGGCAAGGTCAGAAGTAAACATTACACGACCTAATCTTAGTAAATGACGAGTTGCTAATTTCAGTTATTCAACACTTGGACCCCATTGGTAAGAGTGACCACAATGTTTTACTCTTCCAGCTGTATGTCCCTAAGGTAAAGGTCACGCAGAGTAATAAATATTCCCTTAACCTTGGAAACCTCGCGCTGGGACCAGATGGCGTTGAGGCGCGTACCCTGGGTGGTGGATAGGGGGTCCCTCGTGAGAGGGGTGCACCGAATGAAATAAGGTGCCGTGAACCAACATGGTCTAAGGGAAGGTGACCCCGACAGAAAACCCCTGGTCCTCCTAGTAAGGGGGTTGGGCGTGGGGGTAGCTTCCCCACCCTGCAAAAAAAGGAAATAGCTACAAAAACGCCGACGAAAAGACTAACAGTAATTCCTTTCCTGGAGGAGGAAGGTTCTTCTACCAGAAGACTTAGGACGTCCTGTGGTGAAAGCCGGAAGTCTTCGGAAGCCACAGGACCGAGCCGCCTCTCTCTATCCAGGGATACAACCATGGGCACATGGAACGTCAAGACCATGTACCAGAGCGGCAAGGCCGCCCAGATAGCAGTGGAAATGCAAAAGTACAACCTTTCCCTGCTAGGTATCAGTGAAGCCAGATGGACGCAGTCTGGCCAGAAAAGGCTGTTAAGTGGGGAGATGATTTTGTATTCAGGTCATGAAGAGGAGAATGCCCCCCATACAGAAGGTGTAGCATTCATGCTGTCACCAGTGGCACAGAGAGCGCTGATGGGCTGGGAACCTCTTGGGTCAAGAATTATCACAGCAGCCTTTAGAACCAAGAAAAAGCTCAAGCTGAACGTCATCCAGTGTTATGCGCCCACTAATGACAGTGACGAGGAAGAGAAACAAGAGTTCTACGACCGACTCCAGAGTACCTTGGACAAATGTGTGGAGCGAGACATCACCATCGTCATGGGCGATTTTAATGCCAAAATAGGGGAGGACAACACCGGATACGAAGAGGTGATGGGGAGACAGGGACTAGGCTCGGAGATGAGTGAGAACGGGGAGAGGTTTGTAGACTTTTGTGCTCTAAACCGACTTGTCATTGGAGGCAGCATCTTCCCACACAGAAGAATACACAAAGCAACTTGGGTCTCACCTGACCATACTACAGAGAACCAAATAGACCATATCTGCATTAGCAAGAAATTTAGAAGATCCCTTCAAGATGTTCGAGTGAGGAGGGGAGCAGATGTCGCCTCTGACCACCATCTGCTTACCTTAAGAATGAAGCTCAAGCTAAAGAAAAGCCGCACAGAGACAACAAGAAGACAGCGCTATAATGTAGGCCTCCTGAGAGAAACTTGAGTTAGAGAATAGTTCAAACTGGTGCTGTCCAACCGTTTTCAAGCGCTACTGGAGCTAGTAAATGAAGAGGAGGCGGTCACCACAGAGCAGCAGTGGAAGGCAGTTAGAGAGGCGCTGAACTCAACCTGCAAAGACACTGTAGGGTTCAGGAAACACCATCACAAGGACTGGCTGTGGGCACAGACCTTAAAGAAGATAGAAGTGAGGAAGCAGAAGAAAGCAGTTGTCAACAACAGTCGCACGAGAGCAGCCAAAGTAAGGGCACAGGGGGAATACTCGGAAGCCAACCGCGAGGTGAAGAGGAGTATCAGGGCAGACAAGAGGGCCTACACAGACAGCCTGGCAGCAGAGGCAGAAAAGGCAGCAGGCAGCGGCAACATGAAACAGCTCTACGACATTACCAAAAGATTGTCAGGCAAGTATGGCCATACAGAAAGACCAGTAAAAGACAAAGAAGGCAAGCCTATTGCAGACAGAGCAGACCAACTCGACAGATGGGCCGAGTATTTTGAAGAGTTACTGAACAGACCTAGTCCACCCGACCCCCCAGACATCCAGCCGGCAGAGACCGACCTACCCATCAGCTGTGACAGACCCAGCCGGGAAGAGATCAGAAGAGCAGTGGCATTTTTGAAGAACGGCAAAGCAGCAGACCCAGATGGCATCCCAGCGGAGTCTCTGAAAGCAGACCTAGAGACAACAGTGGAGATGCTGTACCCACTGTTTGGAAAGATCTGGGAAGAGGAGGTGATGCCGGCTGACTGGAAGGAGGGGTACCTAATCAAGCTTCCCAAGAAAGGCGACCTCAGCAAGTGTTCCAACTACAGAGGAATCACCTTGCTGTCAGTACCAGGAAAGGTCTTCAACAGGATCATCCTGGAGAGAATGAAGAGCTCCGTTGACCCCCAGCTGAGAGACCAGCAAGCAGGATTCAGGAAAAACCGATCATGTACAGACCAGATCGCCACTCTCCGCATCATCGTGGAACAGTCTCTGGAGTGGAGCTCCCCGCTGTACGTCAACTTTGTGGATTATGAGAAAGCATTTGACAGTGTGGACCGAGAGACTCTGTGGAAACTCCTACGACACTACGGTGTACCCACAAAGCTCGTCCGCCTGATCAAGAGCAGCTACGATGGCATGACATGCCGCGTGATCCATGAAGGGCAGTTCACCAGGGAGCTCCAGGTCAGAACTGGTGTCAGGCAGGGGTGTCTGCTGTCTCCGTTCCTCTTCCTACTGGCCATAGACTGGGTCATGAAGATGACCACAGAGCACAGACGAAGTGGAATACAGTGGACACTGTGGACACAGCTTGACGACCTCGATTTTGCAGACGACTTGGCATTACTGTCCCACACTCATCAACAAATGCAGGACAAGACCACGAGGCTTGCTGACATCTCGTCCCAAGTGGGCCTCACCATTCACAAACAGAAAACAAAGACAATGAGGCTGAACGCAACCAGGGAAGAACCAATCTTGCTTGCTGGCACCCCGTTGGAGGAGGTGGAGTCCTTCACCTATCTCGGGAGCATCATAGACGAAAAAGGCGGCACTGATGCAGATGTCAGAGCACGAATCGGTAAAGCCAGAGCAGCCTTTCTCCAGTTGAAAAAAGTGTGGAGTTCCAGAGAGCTGTCACAACACACCAAAGTCCGGATTTTTAACTCCAATGTAAAAGCAGTTCTCCTATATGGAGCAGAGACTTGGAGATTGACAAAAACCACAGTCAACAGAGTACAGACCTTCATGAACAGTTGCCTTAGAAGAATTTTGAAAATCCACTGGCCAGAGAAGATCAGCAACGTCAGACTCTGGGAGAGAACAGAGCAGATAACAGCAGAGAATGAAATTGGGCGAAGAAGATGGGGATGGATCGGTCACAGTCTGAGAAAGCCAGCTTCCAGTATCACTAGGCAGGCATTGTCATGGAACCCCCAGGGAAAGAGGAAAAGAGGTAGGCCGAGAAACTCCTGGCGTCGAGACCTCCAAGCAGACATCAAGAGACTGGGAACCACCTGGAGTAGAATCGAAGGAGAAGCACAGGACAGGAGTTGCTGGAGGTCTCTCGTCGACGGCCTTTACCCGGGTAGGGGTGACAGGCGTAAGTAACCTTGGAAAGGGAGACTATGATAGTCTGAGAACACATATATTGCAAATATAGACTTTACAACTATTAAACCTGAAAATTGCGGAGTGGAAAAATTCTGGGCATTAATTAAGTCTTGAATTTTGAAAGGTATGGAGTTGCACATCCCAAAAGTGAAGAGTAAATCATATTTTAAAAAAATACACCATCTTGGATGAATAAGAGTACTTTAAGAATGATTAAAAAGAAGCATAAATTATATAAAAGATATCTTCAAACTAAAGAAGGTAGGGATTACCAAAGATATAGTACCTTAAGAAACGACTGTAATAGATTAATAAAATGTAATACAAAATTACATGAAAGCAATATTGCAGATAAATGTAAAATGAACCCCAAAATATTTTGGAAGTATTTACAGGAACAAACTAAATATAATTCTGGAATAAATGCACTTAAAAAAGAAGATGGCACCCTTGCTGTAGCAGATCATGAAAAGGCAGCAACCTTGAATAAATTTTTCTCAAGTGTTTTTGTGGAAGAGAATTTGAGTAATGTCCCATTGCTTGGTAGAGGCTCAAAATCGAATGGATGCAGTATAACAGACATCGTAATAACTCCTGATATTGTCAAGACAAAATTAAAAGCATTAAATCCTTCCAAAGCTCAAGGTCCAGACTATATCCCTCCCAGAGTTTTACAAGAGTTGTGTAATGAGTTGGCAGAACCACTTTGCACTTTATTTACAGTTTCTCTTAAATCAGGTATTGTACCACAAGATTGGCAAACAGAGGTAAGTCTACTTTTAAAAAAGGTCCTAGGTCAGATGCAGGAAACTACAGACCAGTAATTTTAACATGTATTGTATGTAAAGTGTTAGAGTCTATAGTCCGAGACGAGATCATTAATCATTTTACTTTGAATAATATGTACACTGAATGCCAACATGGTTTTAGAAAAAAATGATCATGTGTTTTTTACTCAATTACTACAGGTTATGGATGATATAACTTCCTTACTTGACAACAAAAAAACAGTTGACATCATATACGCAATATCAGACAAAATAAAGGTGCTGAATGGTATACCTCAAGGAAGCATCCTAGGACCTATATTATTTATCATGGCTTGACTTTGCGAACGAAGATTCTATAGGGCTTGCCCACGTTGTCTGCAGGCATTTTCGTGACTGCGGAGGCCAATCCGGGACAGGCAGGTTCGACCGCAGTGGCTGCAGGGGAAGGTCTGGTCAGGGTTCTAAGTTACGACAACTCTGTTTTTTCTCCTGAGCCGCTTGTCCTTGAGGTTAGCTCTGCGAGAGTCCTCAAAGGAGACGGCTGCCTTGTGAATGGTGGAGCGCCAGGTGTCACGGTCCACAGCAAGCGAAGACCACTGGCGGTGGTCGATTTGGCAGGCACTAAGTGACTTCTTGAGACCGTCTTTGTATCTCTTCTTTGGTGCCCCTCTGTCTCGGTGTCCAGTGGTGAGCTTGCCGAACAGAGTCATCTTGGGTAGGCGATGATCCTCCATCCTGGAGACGTGCCCCGCCCAGCGAAGCTGTGTCCGCAGCAGCAAAGCCTCGATGCTCAAAGTTTCCGCCTGTTCAAGGACCTCGACGTTGGTGACATAGTCACTCCAGTAGGTAGGTAAACTGGTGTACAGACTTCAGTTCGGACTCGCCGATGGTGATGTGGGGAGGGCGATGCTCTTCCTTGGGTGCTGGCTGATGAAGGACCTCTGTCTTTTTCAGACTGACCTCAAGTCCAAAGAGCTGGGCAGCATCTGCGAAGCAGGACGTAATGCGCTGCAAGGCTCTCTCTGTGTGTGCAACGAGGGCAGCGTCATCAGCAAAGAGCAGCTCACGAATCAGTTGGTCTAGGGTTTTCGTGTGGGCCTGCAGTCGTCTGAGGTTGAACAGGCTGCCATCGAGACGATACCTGATGTACACTGCGTCGTCATCATCGAGGTCCACTGTGGCCTGCTTCAACATCGTGCTGAAGAAGATGGTGAAGAGGGTCAGTGCCAGCTGTTGCGAATGGGGAATGGTTCTGAGAGGTCACTGTTTAGTCTGACCTGGCCTTGCTGGTCCTCGTGGAGCTGGACGATCATGTTGAGGAACTTTGGGGGACAGCCTAGTCGCTCCAGGATCTGCCACATACCTTGCCTGCTCACAGTGTCAAACGCTTTTGTTAGGTCGACAAACGTTACGTACAGCCCTTTGTTCTGCTCGCGGCACTTCTCCTGAAGCTGTCTCAACACAAAGACCATGTCGGTGGTACTCCTGTTACCTCTGAAGCCACACTGGCCCTCTGGGAGGTGGTCTTCAGCGATGGCAGGTACCAGCCGATTCAGGAGCAACCTTGCGAGAATTTTCCCGGCAATGGACAGCAGGGTAATTCCACGATAATTAGAGCAGGCAGACTTCTCTCCTTTGTTCTTGTACAGGGTGATGATGACTGCATCACGGAGATCCTTTGGTAGTGTTCCTTTTTCCCAGCAGCAGAGAAAGAGGTCGTGGAGCTTGTTGTGCAGTGCTGGGCCTCCATGTTTCCATATCTCTGGCGGGATTCCGTCAATGCCTGCTGCTTTGCCACTCTTGAGCTGGTGGATGGCTGTGAGGGTCTCTTCGGCGGTGGGCGGTTCGTCCAATTCAACCTTTAGTGGAAGGTGTGGGATTTGGAGGATGACTGTTTCTTGAACAGTGCGCTCAGCGCCGAAGAGGTCCTGAAAGTATTCCGACCAGCGGTTCAAGATGGAGGTATTATCTGTGAGGAGTGCCTGTCCATCAGCGCTTCGCAAGGGACTTTGTACCAGGTGCCTAGGGCCATACACTGCTTTCAGTGCTTCGTAGAAGCCCCTGTAGTCACCATTGTCAGCGCAGAGCTGGGTCCTCTGTGCGAGTCTGGACCACCACTCGTTTTGGAGTTCTCTATGCTTGAGCTGGAGACTGCTGCAGATGAGGCGGAAGGCAGACTTCTTCACAGGGCAGGAAGGCTGGGCTAGGTGGGCCTGGTGGGCAGCTCTTTTTTTTGCTAGAAGTTCCTGGATCTCTACGTCGTTTTCGTCAAACCAGTCTTTGTTCCTCTTTCTAGCAAAGCCCAAGACTTCCACAGAAGATTTTACAATAGCAGTTTTCAGTTGTTCCCAGAGTGTTTCAGGGGAGGAGTCTGCTGGATCAACTGTGTCTTTGAGCATGCGCTGTAAATCGGCCTGAAGGGCAGCTTTCTTGTCGTCACGCTGAAGGCTGGCAACATCAAGCTTTTTCTTGGGGGGGGGGGGGGGGGGGGGGGGGGGGGCCCTGGCCCCTTTCTTGGGTTTCAGCTTGAGGTGGAGCCTGAGTTTGCAGCGAACAAGGCGGTGGTCAGTGTGGCACTCTGCGCTGGGCATCACTCTGGTAGGAGGACGTCACTGCGGTCCCTCTGACGCACTAGGACATAGTCGATAAGGTGCCAGTGCTTGGAGCGAGGATGCATCCAGGTGGTCTTTCAACTGTCCTTTTGCTGGAAAGTAGTGTTGGTGATGACAAGTTGCTGCTCTGCACAGAGCTCCAACAGTAGGCGACCATTGTCATTGCAGTTTCCAACGCCATGCTTGCCGAGGACTCCTTTCCAGGCTTCAGAGTCTTGGCCCACTCTGGCGTTGAAGTCGCCAAGGATGATGACTTTGTCGTCTGCAGGGGTACTCTGCAGGAGGCTGCGCAGGTCAGAGTAGAACTTGTCTTTTTCTGCAGGCTCTGCCAGGAGGGTTGGGGAGTACACACTGAGAAGGGTGACGTATTGCTGGTGTCTCAGTGGGAGGCGCATGGAGATGATGCGGTTGGAGTGACCCGTTGGTAGGTTTTCGAACTTAGTCGCAATGGGGGTCTTCACCATGAAGCCCACACCTGAGAGCCGTCTTTCTGATGCAGGCCTGCCTGACCAGTAGAGGGTGTAGCCAGCGCCAAGTTCTTGGAGGCTGCCTTCCTCCGGGAGACGTACTTCGCTGAGCGCAGCGATGTCGATGTTTAACCTCCGCAATTCATGGGCAATGAGGGCGGAGCGACGCTCAGGTTGTCCACTGTCTGCTGTGTCGAGCATGGTTCGGATGTTCCAGCATGCTACGTTGAGTCCAGTCGCGGTCGTCATGAGAGTGGATCCGTTGTTTTTTCTTGTTTTCTGACCGCATGAGAAGATGCCCGTTGACCGCGGCTAGCCAACTGGGGTTACGAGGGGATGATATTATTTACCATATTTATAAATGACTTGCCAGAGTGTGTTAATAGCATGTGCAAAATATTCGCAGACGATACTAAAATCTATAATGAATCGAGCAGTAAAGACGTGTTGCAGTATGATTTGGATCACTTGCAAGAGTTGTCCACACATGGGATTTGCATTTTAATGTAGAGAAATGTTAGGTCTTGCATGCTGGAAGGAATAATCCTGAACATGATTACTTGATGAAAGTGAAAAGTGACATTAAAAAGGTCTTGTGAGGAGGAAAGAGACTTAGGTGTTGTTTTTGATAAAGTTCTATCTTTTGATCCCCACATTCAGAACTATATCAATAAGGCCAACAAAATGATTGGAGTAGTTTAGAGAGCCTTTAATTATTTGGATAAGGACACTTTCAGTAAACTGTATAAAGCACTAGTCAGACCACATTTACAATATGCAAACACTGTATGGTACCCAAGTTTAAAGAGACAATCAGTTGCACTCGAAAGGGTACAGAGACGAGCAACAAAGCTGGTTAAAGAATGTAGAAATATGACTTACTTAGCTAGACTCAAATATTTTGGACTATACTCCTTACGTGGACGTAGAATACGTGGAGACTTGATCCAGGTTTTTAAATTTTATAATGGCATCGACGACCTAAGTTGGAATGACTTTTTTGCAGCACCGTTTAGTGACAAAACCTGAAACTCTGAAGGGAATATCTTTGTACGGCATTGCAACACTAACCTGCAAAAGTTTTGTTTTTCTAACATAGTTGCCATTGTTTGGAATGAATTGCCAGTTTCATTAAAAAAAAAGCACCTAATATGAACTCTTTCAAAAACCAGCTGGATACTTACTTACTTACTTACGCCTGTCACCCCTACCTGGGTATAGGCCGTCGACGAGAGACCTCCAGCAACTCCTGTCCTGTGCTTCTCCTTCGATTCTACTCCAGGTGGTTCCCAGTCTCTTGATGTCTGCTTGGAGGTCTCGACGCCAGGAGTTTCTCGGCCTACCTCTTTTCCTCTTTCCCTGGGGGTTCCATGACAATGCCTGCCTAGTGATACTGGAAGCTGGCTTTCTCAGACTGTGACCGATCCATCCCCATCTTCTTCGCCCAATTTCATTCTCTGCTGTTATCTGCTCTGTTCTCTCCCAGAGTCTGACGTTGCTGATCTTCTCTGGCCAGTGGATTTTCAAAATTCTTCTAAGGCAACTGTTCATGAAGGTCTGTACTCTGTTGACTGTGGTTTGTGTCAATCTCCAAGTCTCTGCTCCATATAGTAGAACAACTTTTACATTGGAGTTGAAAATCCGGACTTTGGTGTGTTGTGACAGCTCTCTGGAACTCCACACTTTTTTCAACTGGAGAAAGGCTGCTCTGGCTTTACCGATTCGTGCTCTGACATCTGCATCAGTGCCGCCTTTTTTGTCTATGATGCTCCCGAGATAGGTGAAGGACTCCACCTCCTCCAACGGGGTGCCAGCAAGCAAGACTGGTTCTTCCCTGGTTGCGTTCAGCCTCATTGTCTTTGTTTTCTGTTTGTGAATGGTGAGGCCCACTTGGGACGAGATGTCGGCAAGCCTCGTGGTCTTGTCCTGCATTTGTTGATGAGTGTGGGACAGTAATGCCAAGTCGTCTGCAAAATCGAGGTCGTCAAGCTGTGTCCACAGTGTCCACTGTATTCCACTTCGTCTGTGCTCTGTGGTCATCTTCATGACCCAGTCTATGGCCAGTAGGAAGAGGAACGGAGACAGCAGACACCCCTGCCTGACACCAGTTCTGACCTGGAGCTCCCTGGTGAACTGCCCTTTGTGGATCACGCGACATGTCATGCCATCGTAGCTGCTCTTGATCAGGCGGACGAGCTTTGTGGGTACACCGTAGTGTCGTAGGAGTTTCCACAGAGTCTCTCGGTCCACACTGTCAAATGCTTATAATCCACAAAGTTGACGTATAGCGGGGAGCTCCACTCCAGAGACTGTTCCACGATGATGCGGAGAGTGGCGATCTGGTCTGTACATGATCGGTTTTTCCTGAATCCTGCTTGCTGGTCTCTTAGCTGGGGGTCAACGGAGCTCTTCATTCTCTCCAGGATGATCCTGTTGAAGACCTTTCCTGGTACTGACAGCAAGGTGATTCCTCTGTAGTTGGAACACTTGCTGAGGTCGCCTTTCTTGGGAAGCTTGATTAGGTACCCCTCTTTCCAGTCCGCCGGCATCACCTCCTCTTCCCAGATCTTTCCAAACAGTGGGTACAGCATCTCCACTGTTGTCTCTAGGTCTGCTTTCAGAGACTCCACTGGGATGCCATCTGGGTCTGCTGCTTTGCCGTTCTTCAAAAATGCCACTGCTCTTCTGATCTCTTCCCGGCTGGGTCTGTCACAGCTGATGGGTAGGTCGGTCTCTGCCGGCTTGATGTCTGGGGGGCCGGGTGGGCTAGGTCTGTTCAGTAACTCTTCAAAATACTCGGCCCATCTGTCGAGTTGGTCTGCTCTGTCTGCAATAGGCTTGCCTTCTTTGTCTTTTACTGGTCTTTCTGTATGGCCATACTTGCCTGACAATCTTCTGGTAATGTCGTAGAGCTGTTTCATGTTGCCGCTGCCTGCTGCCTTTTCTGCCTCTGCTGCCAGGCTGTCTGTGTAGGCCCTCTTGTCTGCCCTGATACTCCTCTTCACCTCGCGGTTGGCTTCCGAGTATTCCCCCTGTGCCCTTACTTTGGCTGCTCTCGTGCGACTGTTGTTGACAACTGCTTTCTTCTGCTTCCTCACTTCTATCTTCTTCAAGGTCTGTGCCAACAGCCAGTCTTTGTGATGGTGTTTCCTGAACCCTACAGTGTCTTTGCAGGTTGAGTTCAGCGCCTCTCTAACTGCCTTCCACTGCTGCTCTGTGGTGACCGCCTCCTGTTCATTTACTAGCTCCTGTAGCGCTTGAAACCATTTGGACAGCACCAGTTTGAACTCTTTTCTAACTCCAGTTTCTCTCAGGAGGCCTACATTATAGCGCTGTCTTCTTGTTGTCTCTGTGCGGCTTTTCTTTAGCTTGAGCTTTATTCTTAAGGTAAGCAGATGGTGGTCAGAGGCGACATCTGCTCCCCTCCTCACTCGAACATCTTGAAGGGATCTTCTAAATTATTTGCTAATGCAGATATGGTCTATTTGGTTCTCTGTTGTATGGTCAGGTCTCCTTCTGTGTGGGAAGATGCTGCCTCCAATGACAAGTCGGTTTAGAGCACAAAAGTCTACAAACCTCTTCCCGTTCTCACTCATCTCCGAGCCTAGTCCCTGTCTCCCCATCACCTCTTCATATCCCGTGTTGTCCTCCCCAATTTTGGCATTAAAATCGCCCATGACGATGGTGATGTCTCGCTCCGCACATTTGTCCAAGGCACTCTGGAGTCGGAACTCCACCAGGGAGGCCCCTTTGGTGGCTTAACTGCCTGTCCCAAGTCAGGATAAAGGAGGAGGGTTAGGCGTGGGGCTAGCGACTCCACCCTGTAAAAAGAAACTTGCTACGGAAACGACAACAAGGGAAAAAGCGACAACCGGCGCTGGGAGCGAAGCAGACCAGGAAACTGGACTTATGACGGATGGGGACCAAAGCCGCAAGGACGTCTCCACCCCGATAGCGGAACTCCTGACGCCAAAACGATGGATCAGAATTGGATGCTGGAATGTTCGAACGCTCTACCAGACTGGAAAGCTGGCGCAAGCAGTAAGTGAACTAAACCGCTACAAACTAACCCTCATGGGAGTAACAGAAGCAAGATGGACTGGTGCTGGCAAACAGAGGTTGAGCTCCGGAGAAGTCATCATCTGGTCTGGAAGAACAGACAACGAACACCGAGAAGGAGTTGCTGTCATCATCAATAAGAGCAAGGCCAACACCGTCCTACAGTGGAAACCTGTGAACGAGTGCCTGCTGTACGTCAGGATGAATTCCAAATACGCAAAGCTGTCTATTGTTGTGGGCTACGCACCGATAGACGACGCGGAAGAAGAGGATAAGGATGCATTCTACGACGCCCTCCAAGCTGTTTTGGAAGACATCCCTCGACATGACGTGCTGATGCTGATCGGTGACTTCAACGCTAAGGTTGGCTGCGACAATGAAGACAGAGAGAGGACCATGGGACGACATGGAGCGGGTGTGATCAACGACAACGGGGAGAGGCTGGTCAATTTCTGCGAGGAAAATGACTTAGTCATAGGAGGGACCCTGTTTGCGCATAGGGAGATCCACAAACTCACATGGAAATCACCAGACGGCAAGACCCAGAACCAGATCGACCACATCATCATTAACGGTCGCTGGAGGCACTCTCTGCAGGATGTGCGAGTGATGCGACATGCTGACATTGGCAGCGACCATAGTCTTCTGGTGGGGAAGGTGACATTGAAGCTTAGGAAAGTAAAGATAGGAGACACCAGAAATCAGCGCTACGATGTGGCCAAGTTGAAAGACCCAAAAGTGAAAGAAGAGTTTAGGTTGGCCCTCAGGAATAGATTTAGTGTTTTGGAAGATGAGACAGCGCTGACTATTGAAGATTTCAACAGAGCCATGAAGGAAACAGGAGGGGAAGTTTTAGGATACAGAAAGAGCAGGAAGACAGAGTGGATCTCAGAAGACACGTGGGCTCGCATAGAAGAGAGAAGACAGATCAAGAAGAAACTTTTGGACACCAAATCACCAAGACTGAAGGAAAGAATAACAAGAGAATACAGAGAGAAAGATCAAGCGGTGAAGACATCAGCGAGAAGAGACAAGAGAATGCACACAGAAAGGCTGGCAGAAGAAGCGGAGGCAGCTGCAAAACAGAGAGACATGAAGACAGTATACCAGAACACCAAGAAGCTGAAGGGCGATTACGGACAGTACCACGACCTTCCAGTGAGAGCTGAAGATGGAACTCATGTCACAGTAGAGGAAGAGAAGCTGAAGAGATGGAAGCAACACTTCGAGTCCATCCTGAACCGCTCAGACCCACCAACCCTCACTGACATTCCTGAAGCGGAGGAGGACCTGGACATTAACCTCGGCAACATTACTATTGCGGAAGTCAAGCAGGCCATTCAAAAGCTGAAGAACGGGAAGGCACCTGGCGATGACGGAGTGTGCCCCGAGATGCTGAAAGTAGAAGATACGGTAACGCCGCAGCTTCTTTGTCAGATTTTTCAAAAGATCTGGGACACTGAAGAAGCGCCGAGCGATTGGAAGACCGGCACCATCGTCAAACTTCCGAAGAAAGGAGACCTGGGGAACTGTAACAACTGGCGAGGCATCACCTTACTATCCCTCACCAGCAAGATCTTCAGCCGCATTCTCCTTGAACGCATTACGACAGCAGTGGATGGCATCCTTCGCCAGGAGCAGGCAGGCTTTAGGAAAGGCAAGTCCTGCATTGACCATATTTTCGTCCTGAGACAGATCCTTGAACAGTCTAACGAATGGAATGGATCCCTCTATGTGGTCTTTGTGGACTTTGAGAAGGCCTTCGACAGTCTGCATCGAGACTCCCTTTGGAAAATCCTGCGATACTATGGAATTCCCCAGAAACTTGTCAACGTCATCAGGTCCCTGTACAAGAATTTTGAGTGCAGAGTCGTCCACAACAACCAGCTCACTGAACCGTTTAAGGTGGAAACCGGAGTGAAACAAGGATGTATTCTTTCGCCGATCCTCTTCTCAATGGCAATTGATTGGATCATGCGCCGCACCACAGAGGGAAGGAGGCAGGGAATTCAGTGGACGCTGACCTCAATGCTGGATGACCTCGACTACGCCGATGATATCGGGCTGCTGGCAAGCAGAAACCAGGACATGCAACAGAAGACACAACAGTTGACACAGTCAGCAAGCTCCATAGGTCTCGGGGTCAACATTAGGAAGACTCAAGTCATGAGGAAGAACACCATAGTGGGCGACCCAATCACCATCAATGACCAACCTCTGCAAGAGGTGGACGAGTTCACGTACCTGGGCAGCAAGGTTACCACAGATGGAGACTGCACAAGGGAGATCACCACAAGAATCAGCAAAGCCAACCAAGCCTTCGCAATGCTGAAACCCATCTGGAGGACCACAAACCTGAGCATCCACACCAAGCTTCGTATTTTTAAGAGTAACGTGCTGAGTGTCCTTCTCTATGGGTCAGAGTGCTGGAAATCCACTACTGCTACGGAACGCAAGCTGGAAGTCTTCCAGAACAAGTGTCTGCGACGGATCATGAAGGTCTTCTGGCCAAACATGATTACAAACGAGGAACTACGGAAGAGAGCAGGCGCAGACAGCATCGCTGAAACCATCGCCACACGGAGATGGAGATGGCTAGGCCACGTTTGCAGAATGTCGCCCGACTTATTACCAAGGGTGGCACTGAGATGGACACCACAGGGGAAGAGAAACCGTGGGCGACCAAAGGAGACGTGGCGCCGAACCGTGGAGCGAGAGCTCAAGAACAGAGGCCTTACTCTGCAAACAGCACCCAAAATAGCAGCTGACAGACAAAAGTGGCGCTCCCTTGCCGTCGCCTCAAGCACCAGACGGCGCAGAGAGGATTGAATGAATGAATGACTCTGGAGTCGGTCGTATAACTCTTGTTTCTCTTCCTCGTCACTGTCATTAGTGGGCGCATAACACTGGATGACGTTCAGCTTGAGCCTTTTCTTGGTTCTAAAGGTTGCTATGATAATTCTTGGCCCAAGAGGTTCCCAGCCCATCAGCGCTCTCTGTGCCACTTGTGACAGCATGAATGCTACACCTTCTGTATGGGGGGCATTCTCCTGTTCATGACCTGAATACAGAATCATCTCCCCACTTAACAGCCTTTTCTGGCCAGACTGCGTCCATCTGGCTTCACTGATACCTAGCAGGGAAAGGTTGTACTTTTGCATTTCCGCTGCTATCTGGGCGGCCTTGCCGCTCTGGTACATGTACAACAAACCAAGGGGAATCACTCAGCGCTGGACAGACAAACAGTTAGATCCCCTGCCCCCGCCTATCAGGCACCCATTCGCCAGCCCACAGAGAAATACGCAGGTATAGAACAAGACGATCATCTACATCCCTAAAAAGGATGCATCAGGTCTCTTATATAACCCATGTCTTTCTCCGGAACTTAGGAAGTAGGCAGGAGAAACATACATACACAAACACGAAGGTGCATTACTATATGTGGTCGGGTAAATACCCTGAATTCCCACAGTAGATGCACAGAACATTACACAACAATGTAACGATACAAATTTGCCTCGAGTTATACTGAGATACTCACAAACCAGATAGGTGAGGCTAGCGCTGGCAGAATTGTACAACAAACCAAGGGGAATCACTCAGCGCTGGACAGACGAACAGTTAGATCCCCAGCCCCCGCCTATATATGGGTGCCTGATAGGCGGGGGCAGGGGATCTAACTGTTCGTCTGTCCAGCGCTGAGTGATTCCCCTTGGTTTGTTGTACAATTCTGCCAGCGCTAGCCTCACCTATCTGGTTTGTGAGTAGCTCTGGTACATGGTCTTGACGTTCCATGTGCCCATGGTTGTATCCCTGGATAGAGAGAGGCGGCTCGGTCCTGTGGCTTCCGAAGACTTCCGGCTTTCACCACAGGACGTCATAAGTCTTCTGGTAGAAGAACCTTCCTCCTCCAGGAAAGGAATTACTGTTAGTCTTTTCGTCGGCGTTTTTGTAGCTATTTCCTTTTTTGCAGGGTGGGGAAGCTACCCCCATGCCCAACCCCCTTACTAGGAGGACCAGGGGTTTTCTATCGGGGTCACCTTCCCTTAGACCATGTTGGTTCACGGCACCTTATTTCATTCGGTGCACCCCTCTCACGAGGGACCCCCTATCCACCACCCAGGGGACGCGCCTCAACGCCATATGGTCCCAGCGCGAGGCAGCTGGATGAATTACCAATATTTAAAGAGATTTTCTATTGCTACAATAAATGATTTGTATGAAAAATTAGCATGCATAACAGACCCATAAAGTAATTAAAGAAAGAAAGGACATTTGCAAAGGCCTCGCAGCCTATTTTGTCCTCACGCTACTACTACTACTACTACTATAATAATGAAACAAGATATGGTCAGGGTCTTGACCCTTTGCATTGTTGCGGTGATTCCTGTAGGAACCATCGTGACAAAAACCGCTACCAACACACGAATGGTTAATAAACTGTAGGGCCTACGTCAAGCATTATAAGTCAAAATTCATTATAATTATGATGTAAACTGGTTTTCATGTTGGCACACAGCTACCTCCCTCGATCTGCAAAATGCATGTTGTTTAGCTTGAGGGAGGCACCCAGGGTGCCATTTCAGTTCTACTCCACCCCTCCACTGCCAAGAAAAATTAAAACGACCCAAGTGCAAGTAACATAGATCCTCATGTTCACCCGCAACTGCAGGGGCTCATGAGGATTTATGCCTCTTACTGACACCACTTTGTATCCATGTTCCTTGAATGACTGCATGGGGCTCTAGCATTGAATTAACAATTTTTTTTAGATATCAAAAACGCAGTGCATCCACTGGCAATGAAGGGGTTAAAGGCATATCAATTCTCTGGTGCATTTTGCAGGTCTGTGTCAGATCAGCCCAAGAGGCCCGTAGCTCAGACCACCATTGATGCAGAAGAGGTCAACAAGTTTTCCGAGTTGGCGGAGCTGTGGTGGGATGAAGCGGGCGAGTTTGAGGCCCTACACAGCATGAACGAGATTCGTATTCCCCTCATCCGCGATGCACTCATCAGTCAGAGGCAGGATCATGGACCTGACCCCACCTACAAACTGGCACGACCACTGGAAGGGATGCAGATTGTGGATGTTGGAAGTGGGGGCGGCATTTTGTCAGAGGTGCTAAACTTATCAGAAATCCTTGTATTTTTCCCCCTTTGTATATACAGCCACATCCTTATATTTTTATCCCTTTGTGTATACAGCCACCGGTACCGTACAAAGGATATTTCAGACTTGACAGTTACATGGGATGACTGATCGACCATGATCATCTGTGTACTCTCCATTGGTCACCTGTTGCAGCTAGGATTCAATAGATTTCATGTTTGACACACAGCTATATTACCTGTTCCTGTTTACCTTATCTCACCTCACTTCTCCAGCTTTACACACCCTCAAGACAGAATTTACACTGTGCTGACTTTGCGTCCTACTTATCGGAGTTATCCCTCTTGTCAAAATGAAATTGTTCAGCAAGAGGTCATTCATGTACCAGAGCCCTATTGTTTGGAATGGCCTCCCACGTGAACTGAGCAACATGGACTCAAGAGAAGTGTTTAAGCAAACCATAAGATCCATCTGTTTTCTGTTTGCTACCACTGATTTTACATTTTGGTTTGTTTTGCTATTTTCAACAGCCCCTTGCTCGTTTGGGAGCATTTGTGTTGGGAGTTGATGCATCTGAAGAAAACATCAAAATTGCACAAGCCCATGTGATGCACTATCCGAAAGTGGCACAGAATATCAAGTACATTCAGGCCACAGTGGAAGACCTGGTGGCTACAGAGGCGGGAAAGTTCGATGCTGTGGTGGCCTCAGAGGTGGTGGAGCATGTCGCCGACGTTTCAACTTTTGTCGGTGCCTGTTGTCAACTTGTCAAAGTGAGTAAGATTTTGCACTCTGCTGACACTTTTTCATACACTTAGAAGCATGTACACATACATGTACATATATATATATTCCTACATCAGTGTTTCAGTGATACTGAGAATCTTTCTGGAGTGGTTTTTAAACCTTATCCTACGAGCAAAAGCGAGTAGGATAAGGTTTTAAGACCACGAGAGTGAGATTCTCAGTATTACTCACCTTTTTCTGTGCACAAATGTGATGCAAGTTGTTTTTCAGCACATGCCTAGTAACACAGCCGCCATTGTGTCTTGGCAAAGATCTTGATGTAATTTACTTTGTAATGTGACGTCAATATTTTTGATGCCAGTCAAATGTTCCTACATGATGTAATAACGCAATAAGAGTGCCAGCCGTCAGTATGAAATGATATCATTGCACGTAAGCTGAAAGTAGGTCAAATTTCAATATCATGTGTGCCAGTACCTTTTTGTTGACCAGACTTTGTATTAGACAATTTTGTGCACACTTGGCCGTTCACGTAGCAGGGCTGTATCACATACATGTGATTTTCCACTCAAAGGCAGCAAAGAAGGAATTGTGTAAGAAAATATATTTACCTACAAGCTAAGAAATTGTGACATGTTTGGTATCATTGGAAACACTAATGTATAATATGAATAAAATAAAACCTGTCCAAGAATGCTGGCACCACACACTCCAAATGTGGATCCAGGCGACAGTGAAATACTTTGAATAAAAAGAAAAAATCCATATACACCATGCAGTATAGGAGTTATGCTTTTGTTTTCACAAATTTTAGCCCTCTCAGTGAGGGCTTCATCAGGGGAATTCCCTGATGAAGCCCTCGCTGAGAGTACGAAAATTTGTGTGTGGGCCACCTGTGGTTGATGTTGGTCCTAGGAGAGTATTCTTACTGATTTGAAAGTCAGTTTCAACAGGTATCTGGAAATTGTTAACTATATCTGTGACAAAGGTAGGGAGATGACAGTTGGTGGGGGTGGGGTGAGGGTGGGGGGGGGCTTTGGTGGGGGGTAGTAGGGTAGTTAAGGCTGCCAGAAGCTTTCTGACAACCTAGGGTCCGAGAGGTGCTCTCCCTCTCAAGTGACGCTCTTTTTATTTTTTATTGTTGTTGGGAGGATGGATGGACGGGAGGAGGGTTGGGGGGGGGGGGGGTGCTCATGTCAGTAGAAACCCTTGTGGTGTTTTTCAGGTGAACGATAGGTAATACTATACCACATCTGTGCATATATATGTGTATGATGATCGACTGATGAGTATCTTTATCACCATCTGCTTTTGTTTTCAGCCTGGTGGCTCCATCTTTCTGACAACACTGAACAAGACATACATGTCCTATGTGTTTGGGGTTGTGGGAGCAGAGAACTTACTCAGGCTGGTTTCTCCAGGCACACACGACTGGAACAAATTCATATCACCGCAGGACCTCCAGTACATTTTGGATCAAAGTGAGCAACCACCGTCTGTCATTCTGTGGATGTTTTGAAAAGTATAATTTTGTGACAATCAAGTGACATCACTTGCTTATGGCTGTTGCTTTTCACTCGATTCTGTTTGTATGCTTTTTGTATGTCACCTCATTAACCCCATAACTGCCAGGGCAAGATGAACGCTACCCAGCTGCAAGAGACATAAACCCTCATGAGCCCTCGCAGTTGCAGGGTTCATAAAGATTGATGTCTCTTGTTATTCATATGTCCTTTATGCCTATTTTGGTCATATTTACGTCTGTATTCTTCGCGCAAATTTCATTTAGTCTGCAGTCGTTTCAGACGCAGTTGATGATGACTGACAGAGGTTCACCCGACTGTTATGTTTGTGGTTGTGTTATTCTTTGAGAGCATGTGTGAGTTAATCATAGGAAAGATCTGAGATTAATTTGAGTTATTTTGGATAAGAATTACATATCTTTTTAGTAGGATTCATTTTCTTTTGTATGGAGAATTGCGATGGATTTTTGTTGTGACGCATAGTTTCGCTACAGTGTTGTAAAGTTTGACCTACATTAGACTGGAAGATTTGAGCAGGGTTGTGATCTTTCTAGTGACCTCAGATATGACATTAAAGTTGTTGGCAACATTTCGTAACATTGTATCAAAGGCGCTTAGATGATAGTGGAAATTTGTAGTTATTTCTAGAGCATTCATTTTCATGAATATTAATAAGTTTTGGTTACGTTTTTTTTCTGATTGGTTGTGTTGTGCGAATTTGCTGGATTATTCTGGAAATCTGTAATAGTATAAAAGAGCGTGTTACGAAATTTGTGTGTACAATGTATGAGAGACGCAGTGTGTCAAAAGTGTTGATGCAGTGTAGAGGAGACAGTCTATCAGTGTTGGTGCATTTGTGGATGCATTGTGTGGAGATCTCATTGCTGCAATAATATATTGTTGGAACCCTACTTGCGTGCATCTGGTGTGATTGTATCATACTACGACTACCACGTAACATCGGCAGATTGCACATACACTGTAGCTTATTTTGATGTTTTGAGACACAAATCTTCATCAGGTCATTTTTACCAAAACTGTACACGGATATGGTTTTCTTAAAATTACTTGTACATTTTTGTCATTTCTATCTATACCTATGGTCTCAGTTTCATTTCATCCATAACTTTTGTTCAGAAGACTTTTCGTGGGGTGGGGGTGGAGGGTTGCAGGTGCAAGCTGTAATTGTTTGTTTACAGCACTCATAGATTCATATTTCGTCCCTAAGATTAGAGGTTAAAATAACTGGAAAAAGTTGGTCTGAAGTTATAAGTTTTCTGTACCTACCAAGTCATTGCAATACATGCATTTTCATCAAAATTAAACTTTTATGACTGGTCTGCATCCTTACCGTAGTAAAGTTTTGAACATTCTTAACAAAAATACATTTTATTGATTCTCCAAGGGCACGACTTTAAATCTGAATTATCTTGTTGCAGACAACTTTTCCACCCGCCTACTGCATGGCATGATGTACAACCCACTGACAAAACGATGGTCGTGGATGAGCAACACGAGCATCAACTATGCCATCCACGCTGTGAGAGCACTTGACTCTTCAAGCGAGAAAGACAGCTAATCTTTCCTTCCTTTTTGTGTGTGTTTTGATAACAGTACTGTTCAACAGGACAGTGCCATGCTGCAGCATAAGGGCAAGTGGTTTGCTTAACCTCTTCACTGCCAGCGATAGTAAATTTCATATCTGTGTTAACTCATTCTACCCCAACACCGAAATCCTTAAATTTTGCCGTTCTCCTCTGAAGACTGCTTTGCAGTGCAGGACACAGATCGACCATGATGGTTCAAGGGTGATGCCAGAATAGCTTGGCGCCCAGAGGCACCAAGCTATTCTGGCATCACCCTTGAACTGTCATGGTCGATCCTTATCTTCGTGTGGTGTGTCTGGGGTAGATGAGTTAATTCAAGGCCAAAGAGCCCAAACTTTCCAAGGAACATGGATACGAAAGTGACAGCAGCAAGAGGCGTAGATCCTCATGAATCCCCGCAACTGCGGAGGCTCATGATGATCAATGTCTCTTGCAGTTGGATTGTGCTCATTGTTGCTCAGCAGTGAAGGGGTTGAAAGCCCTTAGTACCAGAACTGTGTACATGATGAAATGGTGACAGCTCAAGTGGATGTATGCCTTCTTCTGTTCCCATTAAATGTTGAAACTGGCCATCACATAACCAGCCCACCTGAGGAAAGTGGATTTTCTTACACACCTCCATCCGCGTAGCATCAAGGATACAAGTCATTTTCAATCCACACCTGATACACTTTGAAACTATCACAAGTGTGAGGTATACGACTTTAGTACACTCCTCTTTGAAACTATCACAAGTGTGAGGTATACCACTTTAGTACACTCCTCTAGTGAAATTGAGCAATGAGATATTCATGAGCGTGATATGCATAAACATACATGTAAAATGCAGAGAACCTAACAAAGAAAGAAACACACAGTTATTTTGGGATTCATGCTCATCTTGCAAGTTCAAAATGGATGACAATACTGTATGATATATATTTTGTTCTAGCAATAAATCAGTTTCTAAACATGACGCCTTTCCTCTGATTCATAGTGCTGCTGCAATAGATATGGTGCACATCTTTTCACATCTGCATGCATGTGTGTACCGGTACTAACGTTTACACACTTGCATGTATGTTCTGTGTTGAAATGCAGAAATGCATGTATGAATATGTAAATGCACACACACACACACTCTCACACACAATTTTACATGTGGAAAATGCACACACACACATATATATACACACACACACACATATATATTTTACTGCATGTAAAATTTGTAATGCGCCCACACACACACACTAAAAATGTAAATGCATTCTCACATACACACATCTAGCATGTACGCTTTCACCACCCATATCAAATAGACCAGGAAGAAAAGTGATTTTTGTAAACAAACTTTAATATCTCAACAAGTTGCTGATTGTAAACAAATACATAACGGTGTAAATAAATGTTGATACATCTATGAGATGTAGTACAACAATGAGCAATACCCTCTCTGGTAAACTGCAGTAGTATCCTTGCTGATGATGATGTGATGAAATATCCATTAAGAACATTTTGTGCACCAATGAACTGTAAATTGTTTAGGCAATTGTTTTGAGCAAGTAATCCACATGCAAAATGCATGCTCAAATGTGGTAGACGTTACTGGCTTCCTCTGCAATTAACTATATATATATATATATATATATATAAACCAAATATAAACCACTTATATCACGTGTTCCCTGTTATCAACACATCTGTCAAAACATGCACCATAACCCCTTCATTGCTAGTGGATACTGATTGTGTTTTTGAAATCGTAAATTCAATGTTGACGATCCCCCACCATCAAAGGAACATGGATACAAAGTGGTGCCAGCAAGAGCTATAGATCCTCATGGGCCCCTGCAATTGTGGGGGCTCATGAGGATCTATACCTCCTGCAGCAACTCTTGAACTTTCATGGCAGATCCATCTCCCTCAGCTGAAACAAGTCTTTATAATGCTTCTCAGAGTTACAAAAGTCATGTGGTGTACATGAATTAAATTAACCCTTTGACTCCAAGAACTAGATGACTTCCATTTCATAGAATGGAAGTCATTTATTTTTGGGAGGCAATGTGTTCTTATTAATTTACCATGTGGTCCATTTCAGAGAGGAACTAAAACTGTTAAACCATTGAAAACCTGTGTGACTTTCACACACTTGAGTCATAGACAACATCCAAATCATAGTAATAGTTTGGTGCTCTTGTAAGCAAACACTTTCTTTCCAAGAGAAGTAGCAACATTTTCTTTCTGAACAAATTAACTTTAGAAAAACATGGTTGAAAGGCACAGAATGGGCTGAAAAGGAGGGTAAAAACACTGCAAATATTACTCCCCGTGCCTACAATGTAATTTCATATTAACCCTTTTAGCCCTAACACCCAGCAACAGGAGGTGGATCGACCATGATAATTCAAGGGTAGCGCCAGATGAGCTTGGCACCTTCAAGCGCCAAGCTAGTCTGGCATTACCCTTGAATTATCATGGTCGATCCATCTCCTGCAACTAGTACATAACTGTTAGGTGACACCTCCAAAATTTAGGAAATGTGCCTGTGGGGTTAAATGGGTTAACGTGAGTAATTACGTAATCATTCCATTCACAAATAGCATTAACATGTATTGAATGTGCATGTTTTGGGGTTGCCTTTTTTCTTATTACAAACAAAATGTACACCACTCATGGGACAAATAAAGGAGTACAATGTTTTATATATATTTTGTTTGTTGCCTGTTAATATTTCCTTTTTACTTTGGATTTAGACCTTTAAAAAAAAAAATCTTTTGGTCTCTCAAAATAAAGCAATTAAGTAACCCCTCTAAAAAGTCGAAATGGCGCATTCTATCCACTGTGTTATTCTGGAATTGAAAATGACAGATTTCCTTCAATGATCCTATGTATGAGGCTGCATGAAAATACAAATACGTGTACCCCCCACACACAACAAATTGATAATATAGTGCTTACACACGCTTTCTTTGAAGACTGCACATGTTTGATCCCTTCTCTGCCAGTGGATGCAGGTTAAAAAGACACATGGATATAGAGTGTCGGAAAGAGGTATAGATCTGCATGGGTCCCTGCAACTGCAGGGGCTCATGAGGATCTATGTCTCTTTCACCTGGATCATGTTCACTTTTTCTGGCCAGTGATAGGGTTAAGGGCTTACACGCCAAAACGGTGACTGTGAAGTGTGCAAAATGCAAAGAAATTCCCAACAAAGAAATAAATAAATTATGACATACATATTTTTTTTTTAGTAAGACTGCATTGATAATTAGTCTCATGGTACACCCTTTTAAGTAGCTGCATGTACATGAGACCATAAAATGTACAAACATTTCCAAAGCCAATCAAAACTCTACCACACACAAGTGCTGTAGATTGTAAAGATGGCTACAGCATGAAGACTGTATATATCCATGAAAAAGATGATACATGCCTTCATGTAACTAACAAATCTTGAGCTGCAAATCCACAAGCAGAGTCTGCTGACGCGGCACCGGCAGAGGCAATTATTGTTTAACCTCCTTTATGCATGCAGCCATCAGTTTTGTTGACATTACTGGTGGATGAAGGCACAAGGGGGTTTAACTGCACTCTGTGGATGCAACATTTCTTGTAATTGCACTACTGCTTCTCAATGGACGAGTACAAAATAAATTGTACTGGTTAAGCCAGAG
This sequence comes from Semisulcospira habei, assembly GCA_036245525.1. Taxonomy (NCBI): domain Eukaryota; kingdom Metazoa; phylum Mollusca; class Gastropoda; family Semisulcospiridae; genus Semisulcospira; species Semisulcospira habei. The sequence goes on from BTPG01000006.1 coordinate 196,504,380, forward strand.
TGGTCTTGTTGCGCTATTTGGAACGATTTTTTAAATTTAATTTCTTTGTGGGGGGGAGGGGGGCAGCCCAGGGCCGGGGGGGGGGGGGGGGGGGGTGGGGGTAGGGGGCGTGGGGGGGGGGGGGGGGCTGCCCAGGGCCAGCAAGAGGCATAGATCCTCAGGTCCTCAGGGACCTGTTCGTACGATTCACGTTTCACTGGAGCATAACCTTGATGTTCAATAAGTGTCGTAACTTGCTAACAAATGCTATCTTGCTATCTCATTCAGCCCAACGGCTGTATTTTCCAAATTTTGGAGGCGTCATCTAACGACTATGCACCAGTTGCAGGAGATGGATCAACCATGATAATTAAAGGGTAGTGCCAGATTAGCTTGGCGCCAAGCTAATCTGGCACTACCCTTGAATTATCATGGTCAATCCATCTCCTGCTGTAGTGCGTCAGGGCTGAATGGGATATTGCATAGTCTGCTACACCACCTAAATCAGCACACTGTACACCAACTTTACATCATAATGTGCATACTGTAACAGCAGCTGGCCCATGCATGTGCTGACTGCAATCCACATCTGCTGAAGGACCTTATCATATTTTCAATACCAGAAACATACATGTCATATATGCTCTATGTTCTCTGATTACACTGAGGACTCTATCTTAAAAGAGGGCATGCACACATAAACTGCAAAACATATTTTCATTCCACCTGCGTACACTACATAAAAATGAACTTTACACAAAAGTGTAAAAATCTACTTTAACATATGTACACAGTGCACTGTACATTATACAATCTACTGTTAAATCTCTACATTAATACTGCGGTTAAATATGCATCCCTGATGTATCCTACACAAGAGTACACGATTATTTTTCTCTACTGTACAAACATCAACATGTATAGTACTGGGAACTAAAAGCAGAAGATCAATGACTGCCAGTTTTAGTCATTTGACAGATGGCAAACAACAGTGGTGAACTGTTTGCCAGCATGCATGGGTGAAAGCTGGTTGACTGTACATCATAATCTGTCAAATCAAAATCTTGCATACAGAACTTTTGTGTTTTCAAACATTGAACATTGAACCTGTTGCTTCACAAATAACCAAAATATAAATGCCATGTATAGATTGCAAGAGAATCAAAATATGCTCTGACGTTTTTAACAATGTCTGGCACACCAACGGTGCCTAGGTGGTCCTGGGACCCCTGCCTGCCTTTTTGTAGTTCCACAAGTCATGCAGCTGTCACCCAGGCCAGCTAACGTACCCTTGCTGTCTACAAGTTGCCTCACCAATCCAACTGACTGACTATATAAGTGAACAAAACAGATAATGCTGGATGTAACATTGTGAAGGGATCATGAAGGCCTCGACGTACTCGGTCTGTTCAGCGTTTAGCGCACTTTTAACCCCTTCACTGCTGGAAAATGCAAACACCACGCCAATGCAAGAGGCAAAGAACCTCGTGAGCCCCCGCATCCACGGGGGCTCACAAGGTTCTTTGCCTGTTGTTGACACCATTCATGTCTGCGTTCCTTGATCTGATGGGATTATTTGGTGCTGCTTTCAAAGTGGCATAAGTTTGCATCCACTGGCAGTGATGGGGTTTTAACCCTTTCAGCCACGGGATCCTGCAGCAGGAGATGGATTGATCATGATAATTCATGGGTAGTGCCGGATGAGCTGCTCATCCGGCACTACCCATGAATTATCATGATCAATCCATCTCCTACAACTGGTACATAGTCATTAGGCAACACCTCCAAAATGTGAAAAATGGGACCTTGGGGCTAAAAGGGTTAAACACAGTGAGCCTAGAGCTGAAATCCACAAAATTCAGGAGTTGGTCACAGAAGACTCACAAAAGTTCAGCAAACCCATCAACCATATTAAGTTTTATTTTCAAGGATCTTATCACATGGCAACATTGGATAACTTAAGAAGGCCAGTAAAACCAACATACTTCCAATATGGTGCTGGGTGTTTTTCATCATATCATTTTCAAAGTTGTTGTGAGAACAGCATGGCATCTGTAACTATCATGATTGATCTGTATATATATTCCCAGAAAACAAAAGGACATCGGGCTGGCGTTGGCCCGTGCACAGCCGGCATCAGGTATCACTAGCTGTAATAAGTTCAGGTTTGAAGTTGAAAGTGTTTAAGAACAAAAAAAATTAGGTCAAAATATGGCTATTTTGTTTTACCATGGTACATATTTCTGCTCCCCGAGACCTTGATTTTTGAGAGAGGTCACTAAAACTGGTATGTTTAGAAAGGTTTTGTCACAAAGTATCCTTGGGCCAAGTTTGAAAACTGTGGCTTGAATAGAAATACCCAACGGAGAAAGAAACACGCTTAGAAAAGATGGGTACAACACAATTTATTAATATTTCGGGTAAATACCCTTTGTCAAAATAAACAAACAAACAAACAAACAGAGAGATTAGCCGCTACTTATCTTCATTGGCAGAAGGAATGTGGCAACTGCTTGTGGCTTGAATAGTCTCCAAGAAAATGACAATTAACGCGTACCACAGATGACAGACAGTCGATGGGGTTAGACTCATTTTTGCCTATTGTAGTACATAGACTTACTGTCAAATGTGATCCCAAATTGTCAGGTGATAAACATATATTTTCCTCCATTACCACCTCACAGCCAGTGACCATGGCTGAAAGCTTAACCCATTTTATCCCCGATGACCTACAGCAGAAGACTGATCGAACATGACAATTCAAGGATAGTGCCAGATCAGCTTACCACCAACAGGCAACAGGTGCTAATCTGGCACTACCCTTGAATTAACAAGGTCTGTATATCTCCTGCAAATTATTCATAGTTGTAAGGTGACGCCTACGATGTGGCCTGGGGATTAAATGGGTTAACTGAAAAGTGTTCTGCTTGAGACCATGGGTAGGAAGAGGCACAGATCAACATTAACCCTGCAGTTGCAGGGACTCGTGGAGATCAGCGTCTTGCAGATGGTGGCTTTTCTTGTTCTCTGACGGTGAAGAGGTTATATCATACGGCAAACCAATAACATTACGTACTACTGTAAATAACGTGTACATGACTAGAATATACTAGAATTTAATACACAGAGATCTGATAAGTCTCTTGAAAGATACTCTGGCATCAATAAATAAATGTCGCATTAACCCTTTTAGCCCCAACACCCTACAGCAGGAGATTGATTGACCATGATAATTCAAGGGTAGTGCCAGATGAGCTTGGTGCCTTCAGGATCCAAGCTAATATGGCACTACCCTTGAATTATCATGGTCAACATACCTCCTGCAACTCAGTGGTACATAGTTGTTAAGTAACACTTTCAAAATTTGGGAAATGCCGTGGGGCTAAAAGGGTTAATTAAACTGTAAGCATTTCAGTACATTTTGCATGCAGCTCAACAACTACAACTAGCAGAAATGTCAAATCTGCCCTGTGAAGGCAAAAGGCAGTAATTCTATTTTTGTGAAAAGCAAGATTCTCATTGTAATACAATACAAATCTCGCTTTTCACACAAATAGACGTACTGTCTTTTAACTTAGAGGACAGAACTACCGACCTGAATACATCTCTTACCCTGCACCTTCCCTCTGCAAGATTCACCAATGGCTGCTGCTGAGGATTACGATAATTTTTCTGACCAAGACTGGCTGCATCTGTTCCCCAAATTGAATGTGTTATTCCATATTAACTCATGCAGCCCTGAAGCACGCTACAGCTGACCATGATAGTTCAAGGTTAGTGCCTGAATATCTTGGCGCCAACTGGTGCCAAGATATTCAGGCACTACCCTTGAACTTTCATGGTGAATCCACATGTTCTATAACTGGTATGCATTGCACCTCTCAAGTCCAGGATAGTCAGTCTTTGGGCTAAACAACTGAGTTAAGAAAACAACTGTATGAGCAGTGAATTCAGAATTACAGCAATTGCCTCATGCAATGGTCCTTTACAAATACATGTATTGTGAATAAAGATATTATTGACTTTTCTGCTTCACCGCCAAAGCCGCAACAAAATTGTATTGTTAAGTTGTAAAATGTGTTTGTATTGATCAGTGCACTGACAGGAACTACATGTTGTCACAATTAAATTAAATGGAATCTTGTTAACAATGAAGTTATTGTACTCCAAACTTGAAATAATACTGGTAATCGGTGCAACAACAACTAAAGTAAGCAGTTTGTTAAACTACGGAATAGTCAGCATGCTGAAGAGGATGACTAATTTTCCAATTTTGGGAATTATTCTGTAAGCATAAAACCCTCAAGCTAGCGACTGCGACACTGCGTGGGCTGACATTGGACGTAGTTGTCCCACACAGTGGCTGCTGCTGGCCCATTGACCGTCTGCTCACTGAAACAATGACATCCCTTTCACACATGCTGACACTACTGAAGGACATCTAGCAACAGAAAGTTACGGCAAAACATTGGTGCAATTATAACTGATTGACCAAATACTCTCCTGCTTACACACCATTCAAATTGGCCAACATGCTGGAAGCTGAAAAGAAAACAGAAGAAGACAATGAAATCAAACATTTCCTTGCACAAACTGCAATATTGTGGGCAAACATTGCATGTCGTTTCTGAAAATAAACACTGTCTAGAAATATTGAACATACTGTACGTGATTTAGACCCAAGGCTGCAACTGCGGAGGCTCATAACAATCTGTGACACTCGTATCGCTAGTTGTGTTTGAGCAGTAAAGAGGTCAGATCGCAATATCTCCCTTATAAATGTTTTTAGTATGTCTTACGAAAATGCTGGACAAAAGTGAAATTATGAAGGTTTTAATTTCGTACCATGAAAGACCTTTCTGCTCTTCTTCAAGGTTGCACACAGGAGAGTTGCAGGTGTTTCTAAATAGGGTATGTTTTGAACCCCAGGATCTATGATACCAAAAGTTTTTGGGATAGTATCTTTAATCCATAAAATCCTGATGCTGATTTTTTATAATTTGCTTATTGTCCTATGAAGGCTACAATACAGATTAGGAGATAGATCAACCATTTAAATTCAAGGGTGGTGCCAGAATAGCTTGGTGTTGCAGGCGCCAAGCTATTCTGGTACCACCCTTGAATTATCATAGTCAAATTTATTTCTTGGAATAGTGTATTAATAGTGCACCTTTTGGCTATATAGCCTTCAGTAGCAGTTTGGTTCCTGCAAGAATCATGGTGACTAAAGATGCTACTGATAGCCAAAGGGTTAAACACATGTTACAAAGTGCAAGAATTTATGTAAGAACTCATTCAGCAGCGATTTTGTGGATGATGGTGACAAGATGCCCATTAGATGATGGGTTACAGTACCACAATGTCCATTTGATGAGACATGTCAAAGATTTAATCTATCTAGTTCTAGTACGAGTTCAAATTCAAGATTAAAATAATTTGATAATCCCATAAAAGGGAAATTACAGTGTCTTACCTCAGTAAAACGTACATTTACATTAAAACATTCAAACAGCATATAAATCCACACATAAAAACAGTTCAATCAAAGCTTATATGTCACATCACTATACTATAAAATCCATGTATAATATTATCACTGCATATTGCACTCTTAATTTGAAAAATTCAAATATAGTAGGACCAAAAAATACTAATACTAAAATATACTTCATTCACTCAAATCGCACGCACACATGTGCACACACAAACACAAACACAAACACACATGCGCATGTACACACCCTAACACAGTCATCAGTGGTGTCACATGTATCTATCTGTTGATAAAATATTCTTACTCCTGACCCCAGGTGTGTGTCACTGGCAGCCATTACAGTACGTAGAATGAAGGTGTTCTTGTATCATAACTCTGTGTGTGCATGTTGGAAGTCTCAATCTACCACTCCTGTCATTCTGTCTAGAGTCAAATTCATCTCTCAAAGGATAAGTCTGATCACTTGGTATGTTTTTTTGTCTTGTTTGTCAGTCGTCTGTGATAAACTGGGTCAAAGTGTCCCTGTTTTCTGCCAAGCATATACTCTCTCAGCTTCCTGATAATTTTATCCACCCCCTTCCAACACACCTGTTCCTGTGCAAGTTATAAACCTTTTAAAATTTGATGGTGCAGACTCATACACAATTTATATAACAGACTGATGCACACCCAGACACCAACTGGTGCATACCTAAACATCAGACACCAACTGGTGAACACCATACCCTCACACACCAACTGGTGCACACCCATACAGATGGATGCACATCCACACACTGACTGAAGCAGATGCATGCACCAGACACCAAATAAAGCGCACTGAAGAATCAGACACCAACTGCTAACTCATACACCAGATGCTAACTCGTGCGCACACACACACACATGACATCAACATGTGCACACCCATACACTAGACACCAACAAATGCACACCCATGCACCAGGCTAATTCAAACCCATACACAAGACACCAGCTAATGCACACCCATACACCTGAAACCAATGAATACACCAGACACCAACTTCAACATCCTGTGCACATCAATACATGTATGTATGATGTACTATTGCACCATTACACTTTTCACCTCCACTGCACAGATACAAGTACTTGTGTTTATATATGAACCAAAAACCTATTGCATGTTCTGCACACCCCACTGCAAAAGAATATATTGCATATAGCATTTTCTTTAGTGCAATATCTAAGAAGTTACTAAATTTTCTGCATACATATCTACTGCAATGATTAGTCCTGCAAAACCTGTTTCACATGGCTGCTGTATTCTCCACATACCCATCAGACAAGAAAGGTATATAAAATCTGTCACATTCAGTGATTCTGAGAGCACTGGACACGGCTTGCTTCTCTGTGTACACATTGCACCAGATACAATTGCACTGCAGACTATTTTCTACAAGCCTATAGAACCAAAAACAACTGCATTCTCTGCACACTGTAGACCCGAAACTATTGCACCTCTGTGTAAATATCAATTGCTCCAGAAATCACACTGGTTACCTCCCTAAAACCACTACATACAGCAGATCAAGGTGGGCAACCAGTGTGACCACACACTTCAATCCCTGCACACGGTCAAGAAAGTACCTGTATATGTATGCATTTTATTGTATTCTGTATTATAAAACAAATAGAAAAATGTTATTCTGCTGTGTATACAATTATTTTGTCCTGATTCAGGCATGACGTTAGTATTGTCTACCAGCTGCTACTTTTCTTTCCAGTGTTAACTCATTCGAGTCTCGAATGAGTTTACAAAAAACACATGCATGCAGTTACATGCGAATACTTGATTTATTGTCTGTTGACAGTGATTCAAAAACAAATTCGTTGTTTAGAGGTATGACAATGTTATGAAGTTTTGTTAACCCTTTGGGTGTTGGTAGCGGTTTTAGTCACGATGATTCCCGCTAACAACACCCAAAGTGTTAATGTGTTGACTATCGCAAATAAACTTGTGGCTACACCTTTCGCGCTATTTCAGGCAACAGTCTTGATGTGACCAAAGGCATAATTTTGTCATGGGCAAACAACTAATAACATTCTTACAGTGTACAGTCCATTTTGTTGTTGTACATTATAAAAGGAATGTGTGTATGGCCATTTTGATACTAATGGTAAAAACATCAAGATAAGTGATTGCACTCTCTTTAACCCTTTCAGCGCAGGCCCTGCCGCAAAGCTGCAATTCCCAGTGCCTGCCAAATATCAGAGGTTTTCAAAAACTGTTACCATGTATTTAATTCCTCTCTGAAGGGTGTCAGATGTAAAACACAAGTTTCCATTTAGTGTGCACACATTCACAAGGGAGGCATGACTTGATCTACGTCATTTTGTGAGGAGGAGGTCATTTATCATGATAATGTAATGTTACTTAACCCATTCAACCCCGACACACTACAGCAGGAGATGGGTCGACCATGATAATTTAACTGCTCTTGAATTATCATGGTCGATCCATCCCCTGCAGCTGGTGCATAGTCATTAGAGGATGCCTCCAAAATTTGGGAAATACTGCAGTCTGTTATCTATAAGTATGCAGCACATTTAGTAACTTTAGTCAACGTGTAATGTGCAATCGCCCTACTGAGCTTCAAGGCTCTGTAAATGACGTCAAAAAGAAATATGCACACTTCAAACACACAAGAATGCCAATGCGCACAAAGTCATCATCGGGCGGACGTCGGTAGCCATTGGACTGCGCACGTCAGTCTGTGTGCGAGCCAACCGGGTGGCTGACGTCAGCCCAATGTCCATTGTGTGCACTGGGATCAGCCGTCTGGCATCAAGAAAAGGTTGCATGGAAAATCGCAACGCCGCATTCACTGCAAATTGAATATTGGGAAAAAGATCGAAGGGGCAGAAACCAAGTTCAACAAGACTGAAATGACGTGTCAAATGTACCAACCCAAAACGGACCCACAACAGTAATCATTCTTCAGCCTAACAGTAATCATTCCGCTAACTGTGCTTTAGCGACTCCTATTATTATTATTTTCCAGGCAGTGTTCTGCCATCAAGTTCTGAGGAAACAATGATGTACTTTATTTGACAACTTTATGTGATACTGGGCTGTGGTGTACTGACTATAACATCGTCTTAATCCAGGCTTGTACACTGAATATTCGGAATTTGGACTTCGGTTTCACCAGTCGTGTCAGCCTATGTATCCAAAGAAGAGCGTGCACATAAACTGTGTAATTACTTAACATGTGCTGTTCCGGGCTCCATCCCTACATTATTCACAGACTAACCCACTGCCAGACTGATTTTTCTTCATTCTGACTGACCCCGCCCACAGAAGAGCGTGGAACCGGCTGAACACAACAGAATAATTTACCAGCGAGCTTTCCTACCACCGAGGCGGCTGTTTATGTATCACGTACTGCCTGGCCCGCCGACCTTCGCTGTTGACAGATATTTCTCGCAACAAGCGGCGTGCCAGTGAAAATGACTGTGTGGGGGTGCCGTTTTTTTATTTCATTATAATGACTCATGACTGTTACGATCATGATATTATGTGTTATAAATGATGTTGAGGGACTTTGTCGGAACGGTCCCCTCTGAACACGGCCGGCGCTGTACTATAGCGACGGGCCTCCAGGTGCAGCTTTAACCGTTGTTTTATCCTGTTGCCTAGATGGGAGATCATTTTCCTTTCGACGGTGATTTGTTTCTGTTGTTAACTTTGTATTTTTTATGTATTTGTTTAGTGAAGTAGGAATTTAACAAAAGAGCATATACTAGTGTGTTCAGGAGACATAGGGCTGTCTTAGCATTCTGTTTTCTGTCAGGGGGAGGTTAGGGTTCGCCGTGCCTTGGCGACGGGTTTCACCCATCCCATGTCACTGTCCATATTGTAGCACTGATATTTGTAATTTGTGGAAAGTCCGATCGAGTGAGTGAATGTGAGCAGCACCTGTGGTGGCAAGACAATTTTTGCTGTGTATGATTATCTTCTATTACAGCAACAATAAATTTAAGTCATCTCGGATCTGATGAGAAACATGTAATGTTTATTGGTTATGTCTGTGCAGGTCCTCTGGCAGAAAATAAGAATATCATTCATTTTTGTGCAGCCATTTGCAACAAATGTGTGTGTGCATGCATGTGCAAGCGCACATGCAGCACACACACACACACACACAGAGTACAAAACCCTACATTGTACAACAAATGCTGCACTTGTACAAAACAAAAAAAGTATTGTTTGAAAATTGCATACTATTCGCTCTCACTACCCTGTCTTAGAACAGACACTAGAAAAACTCCTGTTGAAATGTGTGTTGCCTATAACACTACACTCTGACTTTTGCTATAGGCATTGCATACTTATAGATAACAGACTTATGAATTACACATGAGAGGATCAGGACTGGTAGTTTTCACCTGCAGAACATTTTCAGCTCAGAGTTTAACTCATTCCAGATGTGTGGGCTTATGGATACGCGGTGAACCACCGCATATCTGTAGGCGGCACGTCTCGAATGAGTTAAACTAATCATACCCATGAGCTGGGAGGGGCAGCAAGCTTATGTAGACACTGTTTTTGGAATCCCTTGATGACATAGTGAACAAGTGTGGCAGTACTTGGCTCATGCAATATGTGTATGGCAAATCGACAGTATTGGCATTCTGCTGGGCACTCACACAATGGTGAGATTGGTACTGAAAGGGTTAAAAAGCTAACTGTTATCCATTTATACAGGCTATTGATCATGCCTTCTTAGCTTCATCTCTGTTGGGTATAATTTGATTGTGCAAGCGAGCCCTTGCATTTCTTCTCCTTGTTATGTTGCCAGCATCAAACCATCAGTTACTCGCCGATCTGCTATTTTGTGTCTTACCATTCTACGACCTACAGCCATAAGACTCAAAATGACAGACCAAGACACAGTTAACCCCTTCACTGCTAGTGGTAACAGATTCTAGCTGTTTCTGAATTCTTTGTTAATTCCACACCAAAGACTCCTGGCTGTCCAAGCAAGAGACATAGATCCTCATGAGCCTCCACAGTTGTGAGGACTTGTGGCGATCTGGTGATCTATGTAGCAGTAAAATGGTTAATTGTGTGAAAAGTTCCAAGCCCTATTTGCCTCCTAGTGTGCTGATGACTTTATCCTGATCCTCTTGCCTTTTTGCATCTTCCCATGTCCTGGCACTCGAGGGGCAACTTTCTTTGTGAGAGGGGCTTTCTGTGGTCCATCTTGTCCTTGAGTGGGGCTGAAGCTGGTCAAGCTCTTTGTTACGCTCCTTATTATGTCTTCACCATTCATAGTCGAGTACACCAACTGCTGGATGCCACCACCAAGATCTGAACTAGAGGGCGCCGATCTGAGACTGTCTTTTCGGCAGCTTTTCACATAGCTGACAACACTTTGTGCTCGCAACTTCTTGCTTGTTGACCCTTTTTTAAGTCTCTTATGATTGACCTTAGCCTCAGACCTGCGGAACTGTTTCTTTTTGAAACCACCTGGGGACCTACCACAGTGTGCTAATGCAGCTTTTGTGTCATGCTTATCCTGTGTCTGGTCTGATTCCATTGTCTTCGTCACCACATGAGGTGGCGTGGGCTTGACCTCTATCACTTGGGTTTGTTTAACCCCCTTGGGCATACCATCAGTGTTTACAGTACAGATGGCTGCAGGCACAAAGGAGTTAAGGTTCAATAAGGTATTTTGTACAGTGGCACTAGTTGGGGATTTTATGACGGGCTTCACCAGTTTTCCAACCTCTGAGATGCGACGCTCTGTCCCTTCCTTCATAAATGTGTTTTGAGTGTCATGTTTGTAACTATCATCAGCTGTTCTGTGCATTTCCTTACACTCCTGTAACAAGCTGTTGGAGTCAAGTTGGTCCACCGCATCAAAACTGCACACCACCCTGGCAGTGTATGGTCTGCGCAACTGCATTCCCACAGAATTTCCTTCTGATTCACCAGATGTTGGTTGATTCTTTGTTCTTTTTTGAAAGTTTGCAGACCATATTGATGGTCTACGGTCAAGTGTTTTAACCAATCTTACTACTGGGTCACTAGTTGGAGATGAGTGCAAACATGTGACAGTCTGTGATGTTGTCAAAGCAGGGGTTGCTATTGACTCATTAACCAATGCGCAAGAGGTCATCAGGCTGATGTCAGCCTGTGTTGGCCCGCACACAGCCGTGCATAGGCCGACGTTGACTGATGTCAGCCCAATGGCCTTTGCGCACTGGGTAGCAGTTAGCTGCCATTTCTCAGAAAACAGTTGATGCTTGTTTCTCTCAGCAGACCTGCGCTCAGATTCACCTGCTGAAGACCTGTGCAATGCTGACACAGCAGGCTGTTTATACACAACACTGGTAGGTGATGTCTGTAATGGTGATGCATCAGGCTCTTTCGACAAAACACAAGTAGGTGATATGTGCAATGGTGGCGCATAAGGCTCTTTAGACAAAACAGTATGAAGCGATCTGCACAATGGTGATGCAGAAGGCTTCTTCGACAAAACACTGCGCAGCTGCACAGGTAATACATCTGATTGCTGTGCTAAAACACCACTTGGTAATCTGTGTAATGGTGATGCTGTGGACTTTTTCCGCGGGTTAGATGTCAGTGTCAGTGATGTATCCAACATGAAAGTTTCCATGTTTTGTTTTGCTGGGTTTTTGATCGACTCCTTATCTAAGGTGGATGTCTCAGACATTTTCAGTGGTGAATCAATGGGTGATTTTGTATGATTTTCGGTCCTGATCACTGATTCACTGACAGACAGTTGGCCTGGATTGGTATCTTCAGCAAACAGATAGCCTATAATGGGTGCCTCATTCACAGATTTATGAGCGGAGTCATGCAAGTCAAATAATAACTCAGCCTGTCTTAGTGACAGAGTGATATGAGCAGGCTTACTTATACAAGTTACTTCCTTTGTTGGAGACCTAGAAATATTTGTGAACTCACCCGTCACACTATCCACTGCATCCTTTTTCAGTGAATTGTGGGAGGGGGGCTTCTTTTCCTGAGCCTTGGTAACTGAATTATCTGAAGATGGTCTCAGGACAGCAGCTGCTTCAATCTTCTTCACAGAATCACTGGTAGACTTCCTCCTTTTATACATGGGCCCTATTCTTTTTCTGGGAACCCGTGCTTTTGTGGCTGAACCATTGGAAGAATGTTTAGTTAAACTGTCTGTCTCAAGATGCCTTGCTGTATGTGCAGTAGGATGTTTGCATGTTTTGGTCAAATTATTACCCTGTGTCTGATCATGAGTATCTAGAATGAGTTTGTTTAAACATGTTAGCTGGCTCTTTCTTAATACGCTGCTGGTACCATCAGACTTTCTTATCAAGTCATCAGATGATGACTGCAGGATCACCTCTGCCTTTCTCACTGGATTGCCTGCTGTCTGCTTTCCACAACCAACTGTCTCAGGCCTTTTCAGTAAGTCACCAGCTCTAAGATTTTCTTCACTAGCTGCTTTAGCTGCTTCAGCCTGTTTTCCTGAGTTGACAATGGTTGGCTCTTTGACACTGGTTATGTTTCCACTTTTCATTTGAACAACAGGACAAGAATTACCTGTGCTGATGAAAGTGAAACTAGTGCCCTCAAGACTACAGCTCTTAGCAGAAGAGGACCTGCTATGCGCACCTGCTATTTCTTTCATACCACCTAAAGATGCAAAAGCCATACCTTCTCCAGAAGTACTCCAAGTCTCAGCCATGGAGGGTGTCTGCATGAATGTGTTGTTGATTCGCCTTTTCGTCACTCCATCTGCATCAGTTCTTCCTGTCATTTGCAGTGGTGTAAAAACCACCACAGACTTTTTCTGGGAGTCGATGTCTGCAAGCACCACACCAGCTGACTCCTTTACAAGATCACAAGCAGATGATGGTGTTTGTGTGCCACTTATTGACAGCTGGTCTATGTGTGCCATTACACTGTTGTCTTCTAACACGCCGCTTACTTCCTTCAATCCACTACATGTAGCTAATCGAGGCAGGTAACCAGTGTGTTTTTCTGCAACACCTAAAGACAGTCTCTGCAAAGTCACACAGTGTCTATCTGTATCTTCAGTTGCATCATCAAGACTTTGTTTATTGTTCACTTTGGCAGATGGCTCATGTGATGCCCCTGATGACTGACCACCATCTTCAAGATGCCTGCCACCAGCTTCACTCAAGGACTGTTTGCAGACAGACAATGTGTGAGAGTTGCTACTGGAACCACTGCCGATCTGCTCCCTGGCAACCTCACTTTGTGACTTTCTGCTGGGACCACTACCGATCTGAGCTCTGGCAGCCTGGCTTTGAGATTTGCCGCTGGAACAACTACCGATCCGCTCTCTGGCAGCCTGGCTTTGAGATTTGCTGCTGGAACCGCTACCAATCCGCTCTCTGGCAGCCTGGCTTTGAGATTTGCTGGAACCGCTACCAATCCACTCTCTGGCAGCCTCGCTTTGAGATTTGCTGCTGGAACCGCTACCAATCCGCTCTTTGGCAGCCTGAATTAGACTGGACTGTGTTTTATGTGCCATACTAGGCCCATCAGCCATTTTCTGTCTTCCATTACCAGCTGCTTTGTTTTTAATGGTGTGCAGAAGAATCACCCGTTTTTCAAGGTCTTCTTTTGGCTTGGACATGTAGGTTTCCATCAAGGAAGCGCCTATCTTGTCAGCAAGGCCACCGGTAGGGGTCTGGCTCTGTTTGATGTTCTCCTTCTCCTGCTCTTGCTCTACCGCTGTGTTCCTGGGTAAATATCCGGTCAGAAGAGAGTCCATGTTAAAGCTGAGAATGGAGTCTGTGCTCTCTGAACAGGATACACAGCTGGAGGATGCCTCAACACTCGATCCTACGCTTTCCTCCGAACCTGTATGAGACACCTTTGAGAGGGAAGCATGAAGCTTTCGTTTTTTCCTCACCTTTCTGGTGCGTGGCTTTATCCCAGCCTGTCTCTGCTGCAGGCGCCACAGGTACTTGGGTGAAGGTTCATACAATGGGTGCAGAAGGTTCAGGCCATTCAGTACTGCCATCTGCTTTAGCTTTGCCCGGTACTTCTCCATGTCACGCATAAAAGCCGGCAGGTGGATGCAGTTCATGCGTGCCAGTCTCTTGATTCGGTTCACTTCATCATAGCAAATTTTGCCACTCATTAGCAAGGCAAAGTCGATGGTGTCAATGTTGCGTAGTATGTTTACAGCACCTACACAGTCACCAAAGTAAGAAATAAATATTTGTACAAATCCGATCAACTGATCAATCGATGAGTCAAATAATCAATCAATTAATACATTAATTGCCCTCTAAACTTAACCTATTTGTTGCCAGTGATCATGACTTAAATGTCTGAAACGACTGCACACTGGCCACCATTTACACGAAGAACACAGATGTGAATGGGACCATAAACAAGATGGGATGAACCATAACCCACAAAGTCCCTTCTGTATGAGAGCTGTCCTCACTGTCAATGGTCTCTACCTTTTGTGTTTGATCCGATTCTGATGTTGAAATATCTCCAACTGAACAAGATTATGATTTCATCCCACAGTCTACGGTATTGTTTGAAGCTCAAATGCATTTTTCTTTCAAGAACATTCACAGTTGTTCATATTTTTAAGCTTATCCGTCTGATCCATTTTCTTCCCCTTTGATCAACACATACGCTGGCACACACAAATAAAGACGGACACACGGCGTTTCCAGGCATTACTATAATTAGTAGCTCTATGGGCTGGGTTAGAGAAAGGAACAGCACGAACAGCAAAATGAGGTCACTACAAGCTTGACATCATGGCATCGCTAGACGAAATTGATGTTTTACGTCGCTCGTCCGAAAGGTGCGCAGCCTCTTCCAGGGCTGACTGTTTTGTTCCACACAGCCTCTTCCAGGGCTGACTGTTTGATGGGAGTAAATAGTGGATCCAAAACTTGCAAAAATGAATTAATTATTATTCAAAAAGTAGCTACACCTGCATGCTCTTCTGAAAGCACTTCAATATTTGCGTGTGTGTACGTGTGACGGTGTGTGTGTGTGTGCTCCAAACATCCCCAAGAGGCATAGATCCTCATGTGCCCTCCGCACGCATGAGGATCTATGCCTCATTATAGTGGACTGAGATGCGCATAAGTGTTTGTGAGACAGACAGCGCGTGCGAGCGAGAGAATTACGTCATATTTAGAGTATTGTGTCAATGTCTGTGCGGTGACGGAGTTGCTTCTTTTACGTCACCGCCACTGTCTGAAGTCAAGTTTTTTTTACTGTTTTAATTTTTTCTGAAAAGAATTAAATTTTACTGAAGAAGTAGAAATGGTACACAGCTAGATACGAACTCATCCAATGTCTTTATCCAAACTAGCTATATCCAAAATTTCAAGTAAATAATGACACAAATTATGGACTCTGGGTCAACCGACTTTCTATAAACTGTCTTTTATGTCTTCAAGGAGACATCCCGTTACAATATGCTCGGAGGCTCTCTTAGGCACCCTTTGAAGAAAGTATTTCGCCAAGTTTCAAGCTTGAGCGTATAGCAATATTGGAGATTCTCGTGTTTACATACATGCGTGCGCGCGTGCACACACACACACACACACACACACACACACACACACACACACACACACACACACACACACACACACATTGTGAACAGATGTAGACCATACTGGATCAGTTGCTCTACGTTTTACATCATTCTCTGCCTCATCGGGTTGGTATAGATATCTTACCTGTTTCATAAACAAACTTGTGTCAGGCGCCAGCAGTGGTTTTAGCATAGTTGGCGCAAGCAGTGGTGGTGGTATTGTTTTTAATTTAATAACATCAACAGGTTTTATGCGACCTTTATTGTTCATTGCTTTTACCACAGATGTAATCTCTTAACCCACTCAGTGTTTCATGTGTCGTGCATGAGTTCCTTAGAATACTGATAACGGAAACGTCTCTCCAATAATTGTTTGTTAAAGTTTTCAACAATTGCCTGAGATCTGTGGATGCTCGGTATTCCTCGCCGAACAAGCAAGCCATGCTTCCCAAATAATTGATTAACTGCACCTTTGAATTCACTTCCATCGTCAACTTGTATAAGCCTAGGGTATTTTAAAGGACCATGACTATATATCTTTGATAATGCTGCCGCCACAGTTTTGTCAGTTAATGGTTTTGAATCCTTGTACCGGAACGCAATGTTGACAACAGTCAGTGCATACTTGTATCACTTTTTTCTTAAAGTATCATGTGGAAGAAACAAGAGATCAAATTGATGTGTGTCACTAGGGGTGGTGTTTTCAAAGTGTGGTCTTATTATTTTTCTTGGAGCAGGCAAATATATCTGCCAAATAGCTTGCCTTTGCAACCACTGTTTTACTTGATTGAGCGTAATATCACTACCTGCGGCCCCTGAGTTATCACCCCATCAGCCTGACAAGTTGTGTGTGCAAGACTATGGACTGCATCATCAACAAGCACCTGCAGTGGTACCTGGACTCCGAGAAAATTTTCCTGCCAGAGCAAGCTGGCTTCAGAAGCTACAAGAGTACAGAAGACCAGACAACACACCTTGTACAGGTCATAGAAGATGCCTTTCAAGATCAGAAGGTGACATTAGCTGCCTTCATTGATCTACAGAAGGCTTTCGACAAAGGTGTGGGAGGATGGTCTCCATGTAAAACTCCTTTGCAGTGGCATCCAAGGGAACATGTACCGGAGGACCAAGTCATACCTGCACAATCGCAGAACTCGTGTGACAGTGGATGGGTACTGTGGCCAAAAAGTGCTGCTGCGTCAGGGGGTGCTACAGAGGGGGACTCCTGTCACCGACCCTGTTCATACTCTTCATCAATGACCTTGTGCCAGAGCTACCAAAAGGCCCCTAGACAGTTACCATCAGCTGTCCAGACAAGAGCAGGTGACCATCTTCCGTCTGAGGACTGGGCACAACCGACTCAATTTCCACCTGCACAAACGCTTTCACCTCATGCCATCTCCCCTGTGCCCATGTGGAGAAGCAGAGCAGACCACAGAGCACATCCTCCAGAACTGTGGGAACCACCAGCTGCTTAGGGAGGAGATATGGCCGAAGCCCGCCACTCTACAAGAGAAACTGTACGGGCCTGTGGAAGTGCTACAGAAGACCACAGATTTCATTTTGAGAGCCAAACTCAAGTGTGACGGCGTTCGAGAAGAAGAAGAACTACCTGCGGCGGCAGACAATTTTTCTATTGCTATTTTTCCTTTCCAGTAGCCAGTTGGGGAGTAATATATTTTTGAAAGTTTAGCTTCAATGCTTGTCATTTCTTCTAGCAAGAAAAACTGTGAAATAAACAAATGTCATACCTACTAGAACAAACATTATTACTCCATTTTTTTGTTGTTGCTGAGTAGGCTGATAGTAATCGCTAAGTTTTTGTTGTGGTATGCTCACGTCTTCGCCAGTAACAAGGTAGTATTATTTAATAGTGTCATCAACATTTAAAAATGTATGCTGTGCGTGACCTTCCTGTCTAAGTTTTTCATTGATAAAATCAAGTCTTTCTATTCTTTTTTTCTCGTAATGCTGTTCTGCTTGAGCCAGTTTCTCTGCTGCTTCATTGTGATGTCTCATTTCTTCCGCACTCTCTTCCTTACTCATTTTTGAAACGAGATAATTTGATTCACTGAAAGCAAGTCAGGAGGGGGCACTGCACTGTGGCTGACCCGGTTGGGTTTTTATCCCTCTGCTGGTTTTCATGGTTTTCGTCATTTTAGCCAAGTTTAATCGCTGTCATTTTTATGGCAGTGGTTGTGCATGTATCCTGGACTGCATACATGAAGTTTCTAATGGTGTTCTTGGTGTGCTTGTGCTGTTTTTTTTAAAACCAAAGCTAGATAGTGTTCACGGCTACTTCGCCGGTTGCCATGCAGCTTAGGCGTGACACACTTCTTCATCTTCGCCACACAAACTGTGTAAGTGCTGTGCCCATTGTCAACAAACCAAACTTCTGACAGTGGAGAAAGACGATGGAACAATGTGTCGTTTTGGAGGAAAAAACGAGGGAGGAAAGGTGGGGTGCGCCAAAGACTGAGGAAAAGAAAGGTGAGGCCGCGTTTGCCATCGATGATTTTAACAAATGTGCATTCACTGAGAAATAAACACGACGAACTGGTCGCGTGCACCAAATTCCTGTATGAATATCGTGCAGCCAACTTATTGTGTTTTAGTGAAACTTGGCTGGACAACACTGAATGACAACTGTCTTCATTTTGACAATTTTCATGGCCCCATTAGACAGGACAGGTGTTGTGCGGCCACTGGGAAATCACAAGGGGGTGGAGGTCTGTGTGTACGTCTCAAAGCGTGCACAGATGTCAAGGTGAAATGTCAGCTGTGCACAAAAGACATTGAGGTTATCTCCCTTGCCTTACGCTCTTTCTACCTGCCGCGGGAGTTTGACAGACTGTTTTTTACCATTGTGTATATCCCCCCCCCCCCCCAGATGCAAACTATATTGGCCGCAGATGTTATAGTGGACATTTTGCAGCAGCAAGAGATTGACTCCCCCAACGCTCCCAAGTTTATTCTGGGGGACTTCAATCGGACTCTCTCTGACTGCCTCCCTCATTATCATCAGTATGTAAACTTCAAGACAAGAAAAGACAAAACTCTTGACAAGTGTTTTGGGAATATCGCCCTCGCCTACAAAGCTGTCAGAAAACCTCCACTCAGCACTGCTGATCTTTGATGGGATGGAGTTGGATGTCTGCTGCCCATGTACAAAACCAAACTGAAATCTGTTCCGCCAGTGGAGAAAACCGTCAAGGAGTGGACTTCAGACACTGAGGCACAACTTCAGGGGTACTTTGAGTGCCCAGACTGGTCAGTGTTCCTAGACAGCAGTCAGATGCTAGAGGAAACTGTAGACGTTGTTTCAAGCTACAGGATTCTGTCATTCCTCAACTAAGACGGTGAAAGTTTTTCCAAACAACAAGCCCTGGGTATCGAAAGAACTGAAAGGGACATTGAAACAAAAGGCATGAGCTTTTGCTAGCGGTGACTTTATTGAGGGCAAAAAGTTGCAATCTCGGCTTCGTTTGGAAATCCGAGGCAATAAATGTCAGTTCAAAGAAAAGGTGGCGAGTCAGTTCGTGACAGGTGGTCTATGCAAAGCGTGGCAAGGTCTGAAGGCTATGTCCGGGGCTCAGCAGAAACAAAGTGCCTCCACAGCAGGTCTACACTATGATGCCAGCCTACAGCTCTCCAATCAGTTGAACGACCATTTTGCTCAGTTTGAGGTGAACGTCCAGTCTGAAGTGCAGACCATCGGAGATGAACTCCAGGCTCTTCCTGATGACTGCAGAGTTAAAGAGATCAGTGAGGAAGAGGTGTTGATGGTCTTCCGTTGCCTTCAGCCACATAAAACCCCAGGCTCAGACGGAATCAGTGGTAAGGTGCTGCAGTGCCCACCTGGTACCAGTCTTCACGCAGGTCTTCAACACATCCCTCATGTCCAACTCCATCCCATCAGTCTGGAAACACTCCCTGATCTGTCCAGTTCCCAAGAAACCCAAACCCTCTTGCCCTAATGACTACAGACCCATTGCCCTGACCTCTATCATCATGAAGTGCCTCGAGAGACTTGTCCTGAGTCGACTACTCAGTCAGACGAGCGACTATCTCGACCCTCTACAGTTCGCATATCGCCACAACAGGGGTGTGGATATGCAGTCATCACTCTCCTGCACCTAATCCTCACTCACCTGGAGACACCAAAGTCCTTTGCCAGAGTCCTCTTTGTTGACTTTTCCAGTGCCTTCAACACGCTGAGGTCTCACCTTCTGGCTGACAAGCTGCGCCACATGAATGACAGCCTTTCTCTGATCCTATGGATCTTGAACTTCCAAGTGGACAGGACGCAGTGTGTTCAAATAAACAACTTGATGTCCTCCGTCATCACCACATCCGTGGGCAGCCCCCAAGGATGTGTGGTCTCGCCTGTCCTTTACATCCTCTTCACAAATGACTGTACCAGCTCCAATGACAGGACTCAATACATCAAATTTGCAGACGACACAGCAGTTGTAGATCTGTCAAACTCAGATGCTGATTACTTTGCAGAAGTGGGTCAGTTTGTCTCATGGTGTCATAACAACCATCTACAGTTGAACGTGGGCAAGACTGAGAAGATGGTAGTCGACTTTCGGAAGCCTGGCAGTGGGCCAACTTCCGGGAGCCCACTCCCATCTCCACAGCCCCTGGTGATTGACGGCACTATTGTCACTCGCACAGATGTTTACAAATACCTAGGGACCTTGATTGACTCCCAGCTATCCTTCACCAACAACACAAACCTCATCTTTAAGAAAGCCCAAGGGAGACTGTATATGCTGTGCAAACTCCGCTCCTTTGATGTGAGCCCCAAAATCCTCAGGCAGTTCTACCTCTGCTCTATAGAAAGCCTTCTCAGGTTCTCCTTTGTCTCATGGTTCGGCTCCCTGGGCGAGAAGAACTTGAGGAAGCTGAACAAGATAGTCAGGCTTAGTGAGAAAATCGTTTGAGGCAGGTTGGAGAGCCTTGACGGCCTCTACAGGACGAGAATGTTATGCAAGGGCCTGAGTCTGGCGGCTGACACTTCCCACTGCCTTTCTAAGCACCTTCAAAAGTTCCCGTCTGGCCGTAGGTTCAAAGCTCCTCTTGTTAAAACCAAATGCTACAAGAGCAGCTTTGTACCCTCGGCCATCCGCCTTCTAAATAAGGAGTGCATTGACTAGCATTCTCTCTCTCCCTGTTGATGCTGTCGATGAACTTGCACCTCTCAGAATGTCTCAGTTGCATCTTGCAAGTGGCAGACTTATTTACTATACCACTGACACTGTGGTCATGTGGTAGGTTGTGTGTGGTTTTTTTTTTTTTTTTTTTTTTTTTTTTTGTCGAACGAAGGGGGGGGGGGGGGGGGGAGGGGCTCAGGCCAGGAGATGGATGAGATACTGAGAAGCGTGTGATATATTTATTTGTTACCATTGTGATAATGTGGCTGAAATCGTACGCGTGCATGTGTCTTTAGCTGTTTTAGCATACTGATCCCAACGAAGGAAAATTTTGTCGGCCAGACTGACACAAAAAGTTTTTGAATCTTGAATCTTGAAGTGCATTAACCACACCACTGCCAACCATAACAGCCAATGTTGCCATATTTTTATTTACTTAGATATATTTTCAGAAATAATTCCCTGCTTAACAAGAAAGTCTCTTGTCGCAATTGATGCTGTGATAATTGCAACTAGCTTAGCACTGTCCTCAAAATCTAGTTTGCCTCGAACCGCTGGTCGCATTTTGATAAGACTGCATCCTAGCATAGTGTGAGTGACTGCAAGACCACTCAGAATGGCAGAGTGATAAACAAGGTTTATTAGGTTCTTTGTGTTGCTCATTTTCTTATGCCACAAAAATTAAAATAATAAATTTATTCACTGCATGTAAAATGGATCAGAAGCTTTTGGTGCTAGTGCTAATGTGGGGGTTTCTTGCTTGGCTTTGTGTGTTTCTGGTTTTTGGGACACTGTTTGAGTTTGTGGCTTGTATTTTTTCCATAATGTGTAACCTACATAACCAAATCCTACAACAAATCCACCAATAAAGTATTTTAAAAAACTAGACCGAAAGGGTTGACTGCCAGTGCTTGTAATTTAGAAGAAACTACCAAGTGAGTAGGAAAAAGCACTGTCAAGGGAGAGAAGTGTGCACGATAGACCAATGATCATAGATATACTTTGGTCCAAGCACACACAAAAAAAAAAGATAGGAAAGAGGGGGTGCGCTAAGTAAGTGGAAGCAATGCATATGGAAGCCCCCCCCCCCCAAAGGGGGGCGTATCACATATCCACTGTTCACAGCCCCTTAGGTGCATGGAAATTTAAATCTAGGTCCCCCAAGTGGGGGTCCAGATATTTAGCCGGTGTGGACAGCTGTTTTGGTCTTGGTGACACCTTCAGCACACCATCGGCAATACTGGAGGAACAGAAGGAATTTCTGCCTACCTGCAAAGAAGACCACATTTTACTGTGGTTTCTGCAGGGGCATACATTCCATGCCTCCACCTAGAGCTAAATTTCCATGCACCCTAACAGAGAACCTACCAAAAAGGGGGAAGGGGTTGCAGTCGAAATTGTAGTAAAAAACTAGACCAAAAGGGTTGACTGCCAGTGCTTGTAATTTAGAAGAAAGTACCAAGTGAGTAGGAAAAAGCACTGTCAAGGGAGAGAAGTGTGCATGATAGACCAATGATCATAGATCTACTTTGGTCCAAGCACACAAAAAAAAAAAAAGATAGGAAAGAGGGGGTGGGCTAAGTAAGTGACTGGAAGCAATGCATATGGAAGCCCCCCGAAGGGTAATTATTTTCCCGCTTCTAAATTACAAGCACTGGCAGTCAACCCTTTTGGTCTAGTTTTTTACTACAATCTCGACTGCAACCCCTTCCCCCTTTTTGGTAGGTTCTCTCTTAGGGTGCATGGAAATTTAGCTCTAGGTGGAGGCATGGAATGTATGCCCCTGCAGAAACCACAGTAAAATGTGGTCTTCTTTGCAGGTAGGCAGAAATTCCTTCTGTTCCTCCAGTATTGCCGATGGTGTGCTGAAGAGTCGCCAAGACCGAAACAGCTGTCCACACCGGCTAAATATCTGGACCCCCACTTGGGGGACCTAGATTTAAATTTCCATGCACCTAAGGGGCTGTGAACAGTGGATATGTGATACACCCCCCTTCAGGGGGGCTTCCATATGCATTGCTTCCAGTCACTTACTTAGCGCACCCCCTCTTTCCTATCTTTTTTTGTGTGCTTGGACCAAAGTAGATCTATGATCATTGGTCTATCATGCACACTTCTCTCCCTTGACAGTGCTTTTTCCTACTCACTTGGTAGTTTCTTCTAAAATAAAGTATTTTGTTATTTCAGGTTTTTTAGGCTGTTGTGTGACAGGCTCAGTTGTTAGTCTCTCACTTTGTTGTGGTGGTGGCATTGTTAGCGGTGGTGGTGGTGAATCAGTTATCATCTGTAGTCGTAACTTTTTTTTGTTTGTTCCACTCGGCTAATTATTTTCCTGCTTCAACTCTATGCTATTATTGAAGGGACAAGGACTTCCAGCTGGCGCTGATTTCGTCCGGGGGGGATGGGCCAAGGGGTTGGGGGGGAAGGGGGTTTAGTTCTGGCTGTCTGTCGCTGGTGCCCGCGCATCGCTAGTTTTACAGTCTTGCATCCTGGCTGCCCGCGCCCTATGGAGGTCGAGTTGTAGGGGGGGGGGGGGGTCTCCTTCGTTCTTGTCATCCCTGACGGGTCGTTTGTTTAGATGTGTTGGATCAGGGGGTGTTTGTTAAGTAGTTGTATTGTCTGGTTTGCGGTGGTGTGCCAAGTGTCTGGGGTGGGGTTTATGAGATCTTCCAGTGTGAGAGGTGAGTTTAGTATGTCTTCTAGTCTAGCTCTGGCGTGGTTTATGGTAGGGCAGTCTAGGAGTATATGTTCTGTTGTGAGTGTGTGGCCGCATGTACATATGACTGGGTTGGGGTGGACCAGGTATCTCTCGCCCCCTAGTCTGATTCTTGTTAGTCGGGTTTGGTCTTTCCTTTTGCCTGAGAGTAGGATGGGTACGTTATTTAGGACCCTCGTGAGGCCTTTACGTGTACCTCTTTTTGCGTGATGAAATTCTTTTTCCCATAGATTTTGGAAGGCTGGCCGGAGGGCGTTTGATCTTTCAGCTGCCGACAAGGGTAGGTCGAAGAAGGTCGATTCTTGGTCGAGGCCTTTCTTCGCTATTTTATCTGCTTTCTCATTACCTGGGATCCCTACATGGGAGGGAACCCAAATGAACTTAATTTCCTGGCCTAATTCTGTGAGTTCCGCTACTCTGAGTCTAATAAGATATGTTAGGTCTTCTCGGGAGGAGTCCAAGTTTTGGATCGCCTGGATCAGTGACTATGAGAATTTGTTTAGCTGCATTCAGGTCTGCTTTTATTACTTTGATGGCTCCTAGGATTGCCATGAGTTCGGCTGTGAAGACCGCCGTGTGATCCGGTAATTTGATGGCTCTGTCCGATTTGTGAGGAACGTGGATACCTAGTCCAGTTGCGTGTGTGCGTGGGTCATGGGATCCATCTGTGTAGATGATGGTGTATTTGTTGTTCAACTCTCCCCTGACTCTTGGGTTTTGTTACTGTCATGGTCATCTGGTTGTCCTCCATTTTCTTCTGCTTGAAAGTTTATTTTAGAAAAATCAACATGACTCCCTGTAATCAGTAATGCTACAGCAGGGGCTAGGTACATTCCAAACTTGTAAAACATAACACATGTTAATTTACCAATTGTACTTGAAACAATGGGGTTGTTTTCAAGGTCATGAGATAGACNCAGGGCCGGACCCAGGGGGGGGGGTTACCTGGGTTCCGGAACCCCCCCTCCCAACTAAAAAAAAAAAAAAAAAAAAAAAAAAAAAAGAACAGTGAATTTTTTTTTATGCAAAGGGAGTTCCAAAGTTTTATTATTTTTTTATTGTTTTTATAACATTGCAGTTTTTAGTCACTTTTGATCCAAGGCACAAAGAGTTATTTATAGACAATTCAACGGAAATCCATTTCAAGGGATCCGTTTAAACGTCCAAAACGTTTTCCCGTTGAAACAACCAAGTAACCCAACCCCTAACCCTAAATTAGTAAATGCAGCCATATTTTCTTGTTCTGGCCACAAGCCTCTTCCAGCGCCTTCACCTTGATACAGCCCTAATCCCCCAAAAACGACTTTTTAGAAAGATTAATTAAGACGCTAAGTTGATAATTATGATAATTCGTTGTAACGAACATCCGTTGAAACGACCATCGTTGAATCGTCCAAAAACATCGTTGAAATGGATTTCCGTTGAATCGACCAGGTACCCAAAAGAGTTGCTTTCCTTCAGTGCATGTCTTTCCGAGAAAGATCAGTGAAAAGACGTCTGACGTCATTAAGGTTTGTGGGGGGAAGTTTAAATCTAGATCTATTTTCTTTGGTAACACTTCACTTTTGCTGTCTCCTCGAAAATGCCGAAACTGAAAAAAACAGATGCTGATGGCAGTAGGCGACTGTCATGCTGGTTTTCATCAAGCTCCATTTCAGAAGGTGGGTACATTTTTAAATCCAATTTTGTCTCATAAAAGAAATGTAGTCAGTAGAACTAGGTAAAATTCACCCATTCCGAATTCGATTCAAATGAGCACGTGGCGATGGCGCCGGTACTTCCTTCCTGTGAGTGTAGCCTATGCTGTAGGAGCTGATACTAGCTGCATATAATGAATATCATAGATATAAAACAGCCCCACTTATTAAAATACCAAAACAGGTAACAATTAAAGTAATGCATAGCCTAAAATTTATTTCACAAAGTATTATGATATATAACTTTAAAAATGTCAATTTAAAGAATAAAGATATCGGCATCAATGATCAATATTGCTTTTATATTTATAAAAAAAAATCTTTGGACGGCAAAATATCGTTTTCAATAACAAAACCAAGGGCTAAGTTATAAGGTATCGTTTTCACTAGTGCAGCTTACTAGCTATGTATTGTGACGTAAATCTCTTCGGAGAGCAGAACAGAACCGTCTTGATGGCTGACTATGGAAACCATAGCCTATCTGACACCACTTTGACAGCGTCGCCATCAATTGTGACGGCAACATAGCCTTTCCGGGTGCGAAACCGTCATGACGACTTCGGTTTTTGGAACGACAAGAAGCCATCATGACGGCATCCCAACCACTGCCTTTTTCACATAATAAAATGGAAAATAAAAATGTGCTGAAATTTTGCCAACTGCTGAAAATCAGCAAATTTGTTAACAGTTCCTATGCCTGTGAACAGCGTGCTACAAAATAAGATTATTCACCCTTAGGCCTTTTGTTGATGAAATTTAAAATAAGCTAAGAACTAATCAGAAAACCACTGTTTTTTTATATTAAATTATTATTATAAAATTGTAGTAGACGTGTTAACACCTGCAATGCATAATCATATATAAGATGTTGAAAAGACGGTTCTATTTTATTTTACATTTTTGTTGTTGCTTTTAGGATAATTTCATGTTTTAATTTTTATGTTATGTCTTTGTTTTTGTTTTTTTGTTTTTTTTTCTTTTTGTTTGTTGTTGTTGAGTAAATTGTAAAGCGCTTAGAGCTGTTTACAGGTAAGCGCTATATAAGAAAACCTTTAATAATAATAATAATAATAATAATAATAATAAAAGTTGTTTTTCTAAACGGCAGATGATGCAGTTCCTCGAAAGAGACAAAAATCAACCCAAAGTGAGACCACTGGCAGTGGAGTTCGAAACAGTGACATGGGAACAAGTAAAAGCAGTGTTGGTGAGTAATTTACTGCCCCGCCCCCCCCCCCCCCCCCCTCTCAAAAAAAAAAATTAAATTAAATACAACCTGAAATTGATACGTGATTGAGTGTTTCAATTTAATAATTAATATTAAACAAAATGACTGGTGTGTTCCATTGGCTATCATTAGCCTAAGAAGACTCTACGAGTCATAAGGTAGCAAAGATTTTGTCCATCATTTGGGGGGAGGGGTCTAAAAAGAAAAGCTGTTATTTCAGATCATAAATATATATCTAAGCTTGACTGAAGTGTGTAAACGAAGACATATATATGCTTTAAATGTAATTATCTTGTTGCAGGTCTCTCTCTCTCTCTCTCTCTCTCTGATCTCTCTCTCTCTCTCTCTCTCAGTCAGTATGTGTGACTCTGTGTGTGTGTGTGTGTGTGTGTGTGTGTGTGTGTGTGTGTGTGTGTGTGTGTGTGTGTGTGCGCGCGTGCGTGCATGCTGTGTGTGTGTGTATGTGTGTGTGTGTGTGTCGGCGTGAGAGAGAGAGAGAGAGAGGGGGGGGGGGGGGAGATAGCACCTGCATACATATTTGCCCTTGCTGTATGAACTTTAATGTACTTAATGATTCTTTGTTTATTGCTTTACTTTGTATTTTTACTCATTTTATATTTTTGTGCGTACGCGTATGCGGGTAGGAATGTCTGGAGTGCGTGTCCGAGAGCGTGTGTTTGTTTTTGTGCGTATGTGCCTGAGTGCGTGCGTGTGTAAGTGTGTGTGTGTGTGTGTGTGAGTGTTCGTGCGTGTGTGCATGCGTACTGAATTGCGGTGTACATGAGTGTGTGTGTGTGCGTGCGTGCATGCGCGAGTTGTGATGTGCATGCGTGCGTACCTGAGTGCGTGTGTGGGTATGTGTGTGTGTATGTGCGTGGTGCGTGCGTGCGTGCGTAAGCGAATGCAGCAGTGCATGCAGCAGTGTGTGGTATGTGTATGTTTACATGTCTATGTCACTTATGTAGTAGATGTAGCAACGGCAAGTTTGAAAACTGGTCCTGTTACCAATAACTTCTACCGTTGGAAAATAAAGGTTCATTGTTCATTGTTCATTGTTCTCTTCTCTCTCTCTCTCTCTCTCTCTCTCTCTCTCTCTCTCTCTCTCTCTCTCTCTCTCTCTCTCTCTCTCTCTCTCACTGGTACACACACAATCGTTTTAGTATTTCAGACTTCTCATAGACCCAACTTTTATTTGTATTTCAGACTCCTCCTCAAGCATTGATCAGCCTGCCGGGGGCCTGCTTTCTGAATCCTCTGCCATGCCAATGACCAACCAGCCTGATGTGAGCCTGCTTTCTGACTCTTCAGATTTCTCCTCTCAGATCACCAGCAACAAAAATATCGATTTTGGTGAAGTTTTCAAGAAACACACGCGAGTCGTTTCACTGTCAAGCCGTGACAAGGAGCATCTTCTAAGGCAACACTGGAGACCATCACCTGGTTTTCAGTTTCCAACAACAGTGATAAACAACAAGAACCGAAAATTTCAGCATGAGTGGTTGCAAAAGTACTCCTGGCTTGTGTATTCTCCTTTCGAGGATGGGGCTTACTGCAAGTATTGCCTATTATTTGCAAAGTCTACTGAAAACCTGGGCAAGTTTGTGAAGACGCCATGCAAGAACTGGAATAAAGCCTGTGATCAGATCAAAAAGCACTCGTTATTACAATACCACAAAGATGCAATGGCAAATGGAGAGCAGTTTTTGACAATCATGGATAAACCAGAGCAGAGCATCGCCAGTGAAATCAATCAGAAAAATGCAGAAAACATCGCTGCAAATCGACAAGTTCTGACAAGCCTCTTCAGGATTGTTGAAGTGTGTGGAAGACAGGGGTTAGCTCTGAGGGGCAACTGTGATGATGGCATTCTTCAGAGTGAGAACAGAAGCAATTTCAATGCCCTTTTGAATCTGTGCATCAATGCAGGAGATGAAACTCTCCGGAAACATCTAGATACATGCGATAAGAAGGCCACATACATTTCAAAAAGTACACAAAACAGACTGATAGAGGTTCTTGGTGATCAGATCCGCAACAAGATTCTTGCAGAAATTATTGCAGCAAAACAGTTTACCGTGCTTGCTGACGAAGTCACAGACAGCTCAAACTGGGAACAACTTTCAATTATATTGAGATTCGTCGATGGAAGTCTGAAAGTTCGTGAAGAGTTCCTGGCTTTTGTCCAGTGCAGAGATACCACAGGTGAAACACTTTACAACAAGATTGTTGAGTGTCTGGGCTTGTGGGGGCTTGATTTCAACAATGTTAGAGGACAAGGTTATGACGGGGCCGCAAACATGGCAGGAAAGTTTAAAGGAGTGCAGGCACGTTTTCAAGCAAGGAACAACAAAGCACTGTACTTTCACTGTGCTTCCCATAGCTTGAGTCTCTGCATTGTAAAAGCATGCGGCTTGCCTGCAGTGAAGAACATGATGGGAGCACTGAGGGAACTGTCACTGTTTTTCTCAAACTCTCCAAAGAGACAACGAAAACTTGAAGATACCATCGAAGCATCTCAGCCTGACACGACAAAGACAAAGCTTGTTGATCTGTGCAGAACAAGATGGGTAGAAAAACATGAAGCACTGGAGGTTTACACATCTCTCTTCCTGGTTGTTCACGACTGTTTGGGACAAATGTGTGAAGACAGTGACAATTGGGACAGTGAGACATTGACCAAGGCAACTGGCTTTCTCCACACCTTGAGCAGCAGTGTTTTCCTCGTTGCATTCGTTGTCGTCCGCAATTGTTTGCGTTACTTAAAACCCTTGACAGTGAAGCTCCAGAAAAGAACAAAAGATGTTGTCGATGCCTACAGGGAAATCAAAGAGGTCAGTAACTGCATGTCTTCTATTAGAAGAGATGTCGACACAGCGTTCGTTGCCTGGTTTGGTGAAGTCAGCAAAATGGCAAATGCTTTGACAACTGATGTTGTTGTTCCTCGTCAAGCATCCCGCCAGACTCTCCGTGACAACCAACCTGCGGCCACTCCAGAAGAATATTTCAAGATTAGCATTGCCATTCCTTTCTTGGAACACCTGTCAACCGAATTGGACTCGAGGTTCAAAAAT
This sequence comes from Semisulcospira habei, assembly GCA_036245525.1. NCBI lineage: Eukaryota > Metazoa > Mollusca > Gastropoda > Semisulcospiridae > Semisulcospira > Semisulcospira habei. The sequence goes on from BTPG01000006.1 coordinate 196,534,307, forward strand.
GCTGACCTAGCAGTTGATGGTCTCTGTCTGGTGCCAAGCACTTTAATAGACAACCAGGATGGTTTCATGCAGGTTCCAGAAGGGGTGAAGACACTGGCAATGTTGTGGGAGTCTGACCTACCAGACAACGCTACCCTTGATGCAGAATACCAACGGTGGGTTTGCAAATGGCGAAGTGCTGCTGAGAATGCGACAGCTATCATCCCATCCACGGCATCAGAAGCACTGAAACACTGTGACAGGGATTTTTATCCCAACCTGTTCATCATGCTAAAGAACCTTTGCACCCTGCCTGTCACTACTGCCGAGTGTGAGCGTTCAAACAGTCAGTTGCGCAACCTGAAAAACTACCTGCGCTCTACAATGGGGCAACAGAGACTCAATGCACTTGCTTTACTGAAAGTGCACAGGGATGTTGATATTGACTTCAAAGAGGCAGTGAACTGTTTTGCCAGAAGATACAATTCACAAATGGTACTAATGCCGAGGAACCTAGTGCAGCAAGACTGAACTGAAGTGAAAGCAGGGCCCTGATGTTCATAAACTACAAGGTAAAGCTTTATACCGTTAACAATCAACGAAAAGTAGTGAATAATAATAGTATACAAAACATCTCTGTTGATAAATAAATGTTTGTGTGTGTGTGGGTGTGGGTGTTTTTTTTAAGGGAGGGGCAGGTGATAATTTTTGTACCCCAGAGTTTGTCAGTTCGATTGTTCAAAAAGCTCAAAGTCCCCAGACCATCACAAATGGCTTTTTCAAGGCTCAGATTGCACCAGATTGCACCATTTTGCATCCTTGAAAAAAAAAAATTCCGAGGGGGCATGCCCCCGGACCCCCCTAAAAGGCTCGGCGCTTCGCGCCTTCGCTTTATACTGAATCTGTAACCCCCCCATCGACTTTTCCCAGGTCTGGCCCTGTTAGACTGTCAGTATCGACAGGAAAAAAAAGTAACTAACTGCTTTTGTGTACAGACACACAAGAGATCATCCTAAGTCACGAGTCATTAGTGAACCAATGTACTTTTCATATTTTGCACGTAGTTTCATCATGTCCTCAGCGGTGAGTGATTCAATTTCTTCTGTTGTATATTGTTTCCCAAGATATGCCTTTGATTTTCCAGAAACTACAACAGTGAGAAGTCATTCTTTTTTCGATTCAAGTTCATTATTTTTGACAGCACAGATATCATTCAGAAGAAGGAGTTCATCTTGATTCATTTTATACGGTAATAAAATGAATTAATAAATTTAGAAGGTTATATAGACAGTAACTTGATGTGTGCCCACGACCTGAGCTGCAAAAAAAAAAAAAAAAATCAATACAGGCTCACTAACAGCATGACACCTGTTTGTAAAATAATCCGATTTCTCCAAGTAGATTACTTTCCTTGTTCATATACAGTTTTAATTACCGATCTTAAGCATTATTTCATTTATACTATATCATTTCAAATTAAGTTTACACAACAAATTAAGTAATACTTTCTGAATGAAGATGATTTACATTCCATGTGAAATTGCTTAATATCTTTTGAAGACAGTCAGTTGTTTGGTAATGATAAAAATCAAACCCTTTTGAGTAGAATCTCACATGTGTAGGGGTTTATATATAATATTATTGTTATACTGGGAAATAAGAGAGCCTCATCTAAACAGAACCAATTACTATTGTGGACAACTAAAAAATGAGAGGCAGAACACAGAGTTAAATGCCTCTTAACACAAATCCTCAATCCTCTATTAACATCCTTGGGCTTGGAGCGGTTTCTAGACCATGACAACTGACCAGGTCTGACAGCGTCAGAGCGGTTTCTAAGAAAAAAACAATAGCCATAGCAACGGGTCTGACAGCGTCCGATCGGTAGCCCATGTGAAGCCACAACAATTTGTGTACTTAAGTGTCAATAGTGGTGTTGCACAATAGCAGGCACGACGCAGGCACATGGAGTTTATTGATTTTTCAGCCGGCCTGAACCAGTCTGCTGGCTGGCTGGCATGCAGGTCTGTGTATTGATTTTTTTTTGCAGCTTTAAATAATCTCTCATGGTGTGACTTGAGACAGGGTTTTGTTTGAGTTGTGGGGGTTGATGGTTAAAATAGCCATGACTTGGGCATCATGCTGGGATAATTGAGATGCTGGTTTTGAAATCTCATAATGTCTATCTCTCAAGAGACACACATCTTCATGAGCTCCCACGACTGCAGACAGGTAGCATTCGCCTGATCAGGCAGCTAAGCGTTCATGCACTAACAGCAGGAGACAGATCAACCAGGACAGCTAAAAGATAGTGTTTGATCAACTTGACGTGTTGTCTCTCTAGAGAGAGTAACTATGGGCGGAAATGGACAATTTATATCTATCCCGAATTTCCAGGATTTTTCGACCGCTTACTCCCACGCCTTGACGCCGCCCATTTTTCTAGGTTTCTCCTTATTTTTTTCAGTAAAATAAAGGTTTCCAAATTCAATGTCATTAAAATTAATATTTTTTATTATAAAATGAATCAAGACGAATTACTTCTTCTAAACGATATTAATGCTGTAGAAAACAAAGACTTAGACTCAAAAAAACAGCGCCTTCTTTCTGTAGTTGTGTCAGGCAAGTCAAAGACTTATCTCGGTAAACAATACATGACAGAGGATATTGAATCTCTTACCTCTGATGAACTAATCAAGCTTCATTCAAAATATGAAAACCACATCGCTTCACTAATGACACGTGATTTAAGTCGATCTCTTGTATGCCTATACACAAAAGCAGTGAGTCACTTTCTACCTGTGGATAGTGACAGCCTATCACACGACCTTGAAAGCAATCCTATTGTTTCAAGTTCAATTGGCAAATTAGCATGTGTCATGTTTTACAAGTTTGGAAATTACCTTGCACCTGTCGTAACATTACTAGTTACTGGGAGCCATATTGATTTCTCAAAAATAAATTTTACTGCAGAAGAAAATGGACGAAACCCAGACGACTCCACAACCGAACCCCAGTCCAGTTTTGACACAGGTTCAAACTGTGACGAAGACTAAAAGTCCAGGCAGGGTTGAGGCTGGAAAAAGATTAGCCGAATGGAACAGGCAAAAAAAATTACAGCTTCAGGCACAAACAGAAAAGACTCATGTAACTGACCAGGTGTCAGGACCGTTATCACCGTCAGGACCTGTGTCAATACCGTCAGGGCCGTCACTCCCTCATCAAAGTGAGAGACAAACAACTAAGTCTGACCCCGAACCTCAAACAACAAAATATATAGTTGCCGGATTTGTTGTCGGATTTGTTTACGTAGGTTATCAATTATACAAAAAATACAAACCACAGACTCGTACAGTGTCCAAAAAATCAGACACTCCAAAAACAAAACCAGAAGTCGCCACATTACCAGTAACACCCAAAGCCGTTGACCCATTTATATGCAGTAAATAAAAATATTATTTTAATTTTTCTTGCCTTAAAAAATGAATGACTCAAAGAACATAATGAACCTTGTCTATCACTCTGCCGTAATCAGTGGATTAGCAGTAGCTTATTCTATGCTGGGGAAAAGTCTACTCA